>JAQFZE010001585.1:0-17340 GCA_034695245.1 Dicyrtomina saundersi | reverse complement strand
TTGCATGTTGTAGTTTGTTACATATAATTGAATAATATAATATGAAATGTTTTGTTATATTATGTGTAATAATAATTGTTCCGTGCTATCACCATATTATTCAAACCTAACAGTAGGTTTGAATGTTTGAACATGACACTACCTACGTCACCTACGACACTGGGTTCCGTCTATATACTTATTCCAGGGGTATTTCTGACGAACGTAACGTTTGAATTCATTTTCAAAAACGTTATCCATTCGATAACGATTAGATTAGAGAGATAATTATTAATTGATATTTTGCATGATCAGGCCAAACGATACTTTAGTCGTTAATTTATGAAGTCATTCTTTACCTATATAATTTATAACCGTTTAAAATACTCGACCGACTTCAATCATTTGAAATTCCTCGAAAATAAAAAAAGGTTTTTTTAAATTTTGACATCCAATATACAATATTTTTTAGGGTAATTAAAATCTTTAAAACAAACGTTTTTGTTCAAAAATTTTCAAAAGGTGTCCAGTTTTTTGCTACGAATTTAAAGATTCTACTACTAATCATTATCGTTAGAATAGGGTGCAACTTTTATGTTCTTCTTTCCAATGCATAAATACGTGTTGAGTGGAAAAAACTCAAAATATTGTATACCCTATATAATAATGCGCGGGTCGGTAGTGCTACCCGGGTCATAGATTTCCAAAGAGTAGTACGCGGGACGTACTACAACGCGATATACGGTACGTATTGAAGTACAAGTTTAAAGATGAAGTAGATTATTATTTGTCATAGGGTCAAGTGTTTCAATCAATTAAGACTATTATCTTAAGAATCTGTATGTTATTATTTATTTTAATATAAATTAAGTCCCAGCACCCCAACAACATCAATTCAAACCAGCTCCAGCTCCACCCCAACACCAACAAAGTGCGAAACTCCATGCTTTTTCCAAGCAGAAGCTGCCCCTGCCCCCCAACAACAATAACAGTCTCAATTCACGCAAGCTGTCACCCAGTCACCTTCATCTTCCGCATCTTTTGGATTCTCCGCATCTGCTCAGCAAACGAATGGCGGCTAAAATTAATTGACTTGAATTTCTTCATTCGCCTTCCTTTGTTTTAATGAAATCATCCCACTTATTTCATGCTTTACCTACAGTAGAAATCCAGTGCATTCGAATAATTTATTTTGATGTTAAAAACAGCACTTGTTCACAGTGTATTAATTTTATTGTATTTGTTTTGAAAGATATTGAAATATAATTTAATTTTTGGGAGATTTTCCAGAAAATGTACTTAACATGTAATGAAGGGAGTGGGAGGTGTGGAAGTTATGAGCTATGTATAGCGGTGGACGGTGAAAAACCCTCTTGGATAATTAATTATTTTTTTTATCCTCAGCGGGCTTTGGAATACCTATCTGGTGAGCTTAGTTCCATTTAATTGCATGGGCTGGAATGCAATAACAAAAACTTGAAAAATCAGTGAAAGGGGGGAGTCATAAAACTTTTGAACTGCTCAACGCACGAAAGTTTGCAAGGTACTAAAAGATACAGAATGAACTTAAGGAGCATAAATAAGGTGAGAAACCGAATCGGATGTGGAGGAACGCTACATCACCTACATCAAAGCAACGTCCACGGTGTCGCCCTCACCACCCTACTCCCCACATTGCCATTCTATCTAACCCTGCGCCGCCAGGTGCTCTAAGGCTATATGCATCTTTGTTCCAGCTCTGCCGGTTACCCGCCCCAGGGATTGTAACCACATGGCCACTGCCGGCTGAAGCCGCAGGTTGTGCGTCAACTAACGTCTACATCCGACGTTGGGGGCTCGAAGATAGAATGGACGAGGTCATGTTTGCTGTCGCAGAACAAATAACCGTAACCCCCACTTGCCTCTCTCCTGGGCGGTCCTATACATACTAAATTATTTTCAGTAGCTTAGGCTTTTCTTTTTTCTTATTAGTAGAAAGAATTTTAAGAGTTTTTAAATCTTGTCCCGGTTTGAGTATCATTATATTTACTACAACAACGTTATATTATATTAGTATGAATGAACCCTCGACAGTATGCATTAGTTTTGATTTGTAGTTTAGAGAGAAAAACAACTTTGCTTTGCTGTCCTCCAACTGGGACTGCCCAAAGGACTCAGTATACGTTTTAAAAGATTTTTCAAAAATGTTTTTGAAATTATGGTGGCATGGTGGCAGGCAATTCAAAAATCAGTGGTTTAATTGGGAGTTATATAATATACAGTCCGGAATGACCGGAATGCCGAATGCATATAGCATCACCCTTATTATGAGACTTTCGTATGTCGTTTTAATTTTATTAGGCATGGGTGTATCTACACAATACTGTGAATAACCTATAGTATCTACCCTATAGAGCTCTTAGATCATATGCTTGCAACTTTAAATAACCGGCGTTGAACCTCAAACAAAATGTCCATACCATCTTTTGCGCATTCTTTTGTTTTTATTATTATTTTTCTTATTATATGAGCTTGTATGTTGTTACTATAACCATAACCGATTACATATCATTGACTCAAACGACAAAATTTGTGGCAAACATTTTACTCCTGACTATTGACTACAACAAGCAAGTAAATGAAGTATTTTACTTACCTAGTTAAAATTATAGTGCACTTAACATTATTATCTACGACCTAACACCTAACACACATACAAATAATACATTTTTGTCTCTATTACCAAAATTTTTAAGGCTAAGTATGTTGTGCGGCTCTACACGCGATATACAAAATGTATCTTTATTGAGAATTAAATCATTTTGTCTGATTATGTCAAACTCCATTTTCCTCAACCTTTTGAGGGATACAGATGGAAGTTTCATCCTGAGTGTGATTCCCTCCCCGAGAACACTGTCTACGCAGGGACCCCTTTCCAATCTTCCTTTTTCGCCAGCAAAGTCCGCTGTTAGCAAATCCTATGACAAGGAGTCCAATGGATGTAAGTAAAATGAGCGTATTTGCGAGTATAATACCAGAATACATGTTGGCAGCCCAGATTCCTACATAATAGTTAACAGTAATCACAATCAATGAATTAAAGAGAAAGAAAAACGTGTTTTAGAAATACATTAAAAATATAATGTTTCATATTAGATTACTTGTTAAAGGATTTTGATCTAACTCCGCATGTTCGCTCAGTGCCTTAATGGAAATGGCCTCTAAAATTCCAGATGCAGTAACTGTCACCAATTCCAAGAGCATGAAAATTCTTATGCTGAAAGAAATTGATCAAAGGGTTTACATAAATTTAAAATATTACGATACTTTCTCATCTTTTTCTAAACTATTTTATATTACAATTATTTTTGTTGCTGTGGAGGTATTAGATAAATGACTATAAAAACTCACGCGCAAAATGAGGGGCACTTCAGTACGTAGTAACCAAAGATGAGGCCAACGGAATAAATGGTTATGAAGTATATAAAAATCAAAATCTGATTTAAAGCAGTTTTTACAGGAAAATCAGAGCCATAGATAGATATCTGCGTATGTTTGAAATACATTTTTAAATTACATCAATCAATGGAGAAAGGGAAGCTTAAAACTCGAACCTCAATAATAGTAATTTAATTGGAAATTTATTTTTGTATAAGCTTATAATTTTGTATGTTTGTGTGATATTAGGAAATTCCATTTTTACCGCAAGCCAGAGAATGACTATAATACTAATAATTTGACATTTCAGAAAGTTTCTTGTCAGCTGACTGCCCCAAATTTTGCTATCTCGGTCGTCTGAGTCTGTTATTTGCTGTCTTCCATTTCGAACGTTGTTGTCATCATTTCCGACGTTATTCCCTTGGGATGGCGTTTGAGTTTGAGGCAAAAAGGGTTCCGATTTTTCCATCATCGGTATGGTACTGGTATTGGTAAATTAATTGTAACTTGCAATTTTTTAGCAAATATATTTTGTTTTTTGTATACTTAGGGTATATGCACCGGGAACCATGAACAAAAGTTGTTGGTATTAATAATAATGCTTATAGATTTGATCGCACTTTTAACTAAATACACAATGAATTGCACGAAACTAATTTTTCTGAGCTGAGCTTGCTCACAGTTACAAAGACAAAAATAACCAATCCATAAATAGCACCAAAAACCAGGATTTAAACACCAATTCCATGAATCTCAGTCACGTTCATGAATTCATGAATGAGGGGATTTAATAAGTTACTATAATAATTGTAAATATAATATTCGAAATCCAAATCGTTATTATAGAAGAACCGATAGGCCGCGACGTATAACGCACATCAACAATAACAATGAGAAAACAAAGCTTCACTGCTGCGACTTTAATCACTTACATAACTCATGTATCACCGTTACGGTTCTTGTTACCTAAGACCTAAGACGTCAAGAGTCCCGAGGAGTGACTGCTACTTTCATTTTCCATAGAAAGCTTTTTATTTAACTTATTCAAGAGAGCAATTAAATCCTCATAAAAGGCGGATTAAACTCACCATCAGACAGTAATGACGACAATAAAAAGAAAACTGCAACTTCTGTAACAACTGGGTAAGAAAACAGCAAAAATAAAAATGTACTGCTCACGTTAGTTTAGTAACTGTAGCTCATCCGTAGAAGGACAGCTTGTAGCAAACACACTGCACTCGTCCTCAGTATTAAATCTGTAAATTAGTTTTGGCTTGGCGCAAAATCAGTTTATTTAGTTGTTCAAAATAATTTACCTAATAAATTGTAATTAATAATTTCATTATCACAAGGTATTTATTGATAGAAATTATTCCACTTGAAAGTTTTAATGCTACAAACTGTTAAATACATATACGCTTTAATATTCTTAACTAAATTTCGTTAGAGTTATTGCTGTGGGTAATTTTATTACATGCTTGGAACTGACTCGTGCAATGTTTATAAAGTACAAGTACAAGGATTGACGTTATGTAAGTATAATATTACTCAATAATTATTCATTTAATATAGGATATGGGTATACACATAATTAGACATGTATGTCAAGTATAGCGAGCAATATGTGAGTATTGCCAAGACACTCAAAATTTACGTCTGTAGTTTTTACCGGCTTTTTTCTCAAGAGTCTTTAACAAGATAATATGAGCCAGTTCGCGGACATTGGATTAGTTGAAAAAAATACATGATATCTACCTACAGTTTGTATAGCTATAGCAGTACCTATGCATAGCACTCACAAGTCAGTAATGAAAACATCAATGTTGGTTTTTACTAAAAATGTAATTATCGACATAGAGACACGTGGTCGTTGTTGGTATATATTGTTTATGGGGATAATGGGACGTACCTGTTGCGGAATACCTGCTGGAATAGCTGGAATGTATTATGCATTACATATTGCAACATAAGAAACTACGCATTGTTGTACAAAAACAAATGAGATTGTTTGTTAGATTTGTAGCCAGGACAACGAATACACACCACACGACGGCTATGCAATGAAATACCGGCATACCGCATATATCTTAGAAACTAACAACTTGGACATGGAATGAAAAGGACCATGTTTTTGCCCTTTACTTTGAAGTGCATTACGAATTACGAATATCGTAGCCGTAGTGTTTGGTTGAACAGGCTGCTCTTTTAATGATTTCTCATCACTTAAAAACTTGCTGCAAAATATTTGGTATACATATACTGTGATGATTAGCAATAAAATATGAAATATGATTGTCTGAAAAGTCGAATAGTTGTAGCGATATCATAACTCAAACCGAGTTGTGTACATGCTTGCCTAATCCTAATTGCTAAGTAAATGTTTTTGCATTAATTTGCTAGCCTTTTTTGTTTTAAATTCTAAGTTCTTTAAGCTGGAGTCATGGCCAGAACAACCGTCATGAAATTACACGCATTACGAATTCAATTTACAAGATTCCTTTCCATTGTTGGGTTTCATAGTACGTACAGGGATTTACATAGGAAGGGCTTTGTAGGGGTTCATCATTTACTGATGTATCCCGCCACCCTGACTTAACCTACTCCTGCTATGAATGATAAAAATTACTCCTTCAATAACGGATCTTATGACTTTAACAAATATTAAAATTTATTTCATGGAAATGAAATAACAGCAACAGACATGCGCAATTTTTAATGAATACAAAATCAGGTGTCGATCTACGAAACAATGCAATTGTCAGAGAATTGTATCACCGTATTTTACCAAGTAGAATGCCCATGTAATATTCAGATTTCTAACTCAGACCCGTGCTCAGACGTTGCTACTGTAGACCCGTGACCGGCGTCAAATATGAAGTAGAAATGTCAATGAATTTGCGCGAGTAAAAAAGCAAGCTTTTTAAATTTTGTCGAAAGAATTCGAAAAATTCAGTAGAAGGTATACCTATATGTCTGTATAATAACTTACAAAGTATTAGAAAACGGTGTAAAACTTCTTCGTTTTTACTTTTTATTTTAAGCCGCGAATGGCTATTGTATTATTATTTGTTCTCTTTGACTACAATTCACTATGCAATGTACCATGTAAAATTAAATTGAGAAAATACGCATTCTAATATGTAGTTAAGTACCAGGAAATAAATTTTGGAGGTAATAAAAGCTTTATAATTAATAGCTCTATCTATACTTCATAAAGTTAATTAATTACCTTCGTCGTACTCTAATTATATGCTTGGACGTACAAATGTAGCCGTATCTTTCGCTCTACGGATTTCCCTCATAATACATATGTATGTGTATAGATGTAAATGTCAACTTAAATTTAAGCGCTCATCGTTTCAGAAATAATTAATTGCTAGCCTCAGCTCGTGAACTGAATAATAAAAGGTTTATTCCCACAACGTTTTATTACATTACTGTACGACTCCGGGTATAACTTTGATTGACGCTTACCCTCATACACTCACCCCCTTTTACTTACACACTAAGTACCTACACCTAAGTACACTAGACGGAAACCTATGAAGAATTCCAACCAGCCATGGCTGGTTGGAATGCAAATGTATAAGACACATTATTAAATTAATAAAATAAATATCGTTTTTACACATATGAAATGTGTAAGTAATTTAATTTTTGGTGAAAAAAGTTGCACAACACAAGTCTTATTATAAATATAGCCACAGTTATACAGTTGAAATAATACAGATATTTGAATAAAATTCTAAATTTTCTCACGTCTATACAGATTGTAATAATTGAGTGTCCCTGGAGACAAAAAGATTCTAAATGAGTTGAGCAGTGGCTTCGGACTGCTCACGGCGACACGTCAAGATGTCAAAGGAAGCAGCGACGAGTAGCAGCATGGTACACACGAGGACCACTGTATTTGACAGAAGAATCACAGCGTATAGAATTCCACCCCAAGTACCTGTGAAATTTTAATTTTATAATATTATAGTTTTCAATTAAATATGCGAAGGTTTTATAGGGAAATTTGTATGGTGATTCATTATCTATAATAATAATTGATCACAATAATATTTTTAAAAACTCCACATGGAATACAAGTATACTTATATATATATGCTTCAAAAATTATAACAACTGACGATGAGCGAAGTGTGAATCCCGTATACTAATGTAAAATAAGGTAACAAAATTTCAACGTACGTTCCATGTCCGGAATGGAAACATTGTTCAAATTCTTGTGCTCTGCATGAAGACAAAGGGCCTGTAAAAATGTGCCCATGGCCAAAGTAATGGCTTGGAATCCTGCAGATATTATGATTCTGAAGAAAGTTTCAAGATTTTCTTGTAAATTCGTTAATCGACAAAATGATAAGGTTTCAAATAACAAAAGAGTGTTTAGTGGGTAATTAATTTCTACACGAGTACAATAGTATTTACTCACAGAATATAGGTAGGGTTTCCAAAAGTATACGCAGAAAAAATCATGGCTGGAATATTTATGAGTGGTATCCATATCCCTGCTCCCAAGTGGTCCATCATGCTCGTACTTGTGTGATTTGTCATGAAGGAGGTCAGGTCCAGTACCTACAATAAATTGTTACACAATTGATTCAAACATAATTACGAATAATAATAAAATAAAATACAAAATTATCGAATCAAGAAACTAATGCACATAATAAATTAACAATAATAAATTATTGACCAATTTTGACAACCCCCATATCTGCAACCATTAGAATGATAGTAAATGGCATCGAAGTAATTGACTTGACTAACCTGCGCAATTATTATAAATGAAGATGCTAATGCTTGTGTCATGATGATCTTTCTAATCACATCTCTTGTCCAAATAAATTTGGACTCTTTCAAACGCATGGCTGTCAAATGTGGGAAATCCAAAGAGTAGCTCAGATCATTGTAAATGTACCGTTGTTGATCCTCCGATATCACCCCTCTAGAATTTGAAGGCATCTCAAGTTTCTTAATCTGCTGACTGCTGATCTCGCACGACTTTGTACACAAATATAACTAATTTATTCACAGTCACAGCCTGTGCCAGTAAATCCACAAACTCACAGAATAAGTAGAAACAAACCCCCCCTTCAACTGTATTAAAATTTTATTTGTAACTTTTAAATTGTGAATGAACTCATTTTCAATCTTTTGTAGTAATAATTATTATTATTGCTTGAGTAATGTGTAAGTATTAAATTTATTTTATTTACATATAGTTTAAGTAATAACTATGATTGTAATGCCTTTAGTTAAGAAGTTAACATAACATAACTAATTTTTCTCTATAATTGTGCAAATATAGCAGCACTAGTATTACAGGGGCAAGTTAATTGTATTAACTTAAAATTATTTTTAACTTGAAATTTTAAAAGCGCACCACAAAAAAATGAACATAATAAAATTTGAATAATTAAATATTGTCCAGCACACAAACTAGCTAATGCTGAATTACAATAACTTCCAAAATACAACTTGAAGATACATGTATGTGCGGAGAGAGAATGTGTGAAAATAATTTGTATTTAATGGAATCGAATGAATCGATACGTGTAATTTATCATGTGGGAAAAAAGGCATGAGCTGGGTCTGGAATCTGGAGCTGGAAGTGTCAGGTATCGCTATCGATGTCGGTTAATGCGTTATTATCAATTTCAACAATAATTACTATATAAATTAGTGTGCGACAAGTTTATTAAATAAAAATAAGATGTAAGTATAAGTATTAAGTTAAACGTCGATTGTTACCTTACACTTGTTTAATTATTTCCACATCTAAGTTTTGATCATTGTAGAATCCAATATGCATGTATCTAGGTATTGTACTTGTACATCCAATTTTTTTCCCACATCACACACACATGTATACACATTTCAAGATAGGAATCAGAGTGCGGGATTGACAGGCGACAAAACAACACGGGCATGCTCGTGATCATTATCATCCTTATTATGATTGTAATCACGATAGTGAGAAGTGCGACGTGCGACGTGTGGTGACAATAGTCATAGTATGATTGCATTACATAAATGGGATTAAGTCCCACATTAAATGTTAGAGACAAACTTAATACAGTGCTAATTAATTATGTAGAATAATATTAAGTAAAAACCTAGAACTATAAATTACAATTTAATAATACACATCCAGAGAAATATATGTACTATGGCTGCATACTTATAGGGGAGTCATTTAATTCATTCATTCATAAATGTGATGAGCTTTGTTGAATTTCAATTTAATGAGTTCCAACGAATTCTCGTGTCAAGGCCCAAGACACCACTGCGACTGGGACTGGGAATGAAGTAAAGTTTAAAATTATTAATACTTAGAATAAAATTTATTGAGAGGAAAGCACACGAAACCTATGGGATGGAATGGTGTTGGATCTGTTTCGGTTTCTATTCTATTATTCCCTTCTTAATTGGAAATGGAATAAAACCGTAGAGCCTCTGTGGTAAATTCACACATATGCTCCCCAACCAATGCAATGCTCGCACACTGACATCAACTCTAAGTCTTAAACTGAATAATCGACAAGCTCTACGGCTAGACCAATAAGAAGTATATACATATGTTTAAAGTTTAAATATGTATTTACATAATACATTTATTTTTATTACCATCAGACATTGCTGCTGAGACACATCTGCATTTTATTTTATGGATATTTTTACGCTAAAGCTCCTGATTCACCAACACCAACCACCACCACCGTGTATTACCATTACCATTAAAAGATAATCCTCAACGTTAGAAATACAAATACATAGCAATGTAGCACCTTACTTCAACTTCAGCTTCAACACTTCCACTACATCATCAAGAAATATATGTTATTTTTGAAGAAGCGTTCATTTAAATTAATCCTATAGTCTCTAATGATATCACGTCGTACGCATATCTGCTCGAAAATTCTGTCAATGAATAATAATTACCTCAACCAAATGTGTAATATTCAAACTTGCTCACGATTAGTGCAGGTCATCATAATAAAATAATAATAATTAAGTGTCAGTAACGTAAGACTACAAGAACTAGCTTGTAGCATCTGTTTTCTGTTAATATTAATAATACAGCGTATGTACAACTTAGTAGAACTGCAACTACCAAATAATTACGCCAATGCAACTCTTAATATGCTCCATCTCAATCCATATAAAGTTTATAGCTTGACGGGCTGCGGGCTCAATATGTATTCCGTATATCTATTTACTTATGCAACAGAAGCAGCATCCGAATGCCCCAGTAGGATTTTATCATACGGAGGTGGTAACGTGCCACTGCCAGGACTCGCAGCAATCCCATTTGGACTTGGCACGTATATGTTTCCCTTATTTCCGTAGTCCAACTTAGACTGCTTCTGAGGAATAATCATGGAAATTACGGAGTCTTCTCTTCCAGCGATTTCCATTGCAAACATTTTACCTTCCATCTAAAAAAAACGAAATAAATAATAATACATATAACGTGTTTAAATATCTGTATTTAGGAAAAACAACTTGTGAAACCACACTATTGTAAATTAATGTAATTCCCTACGCACTGCACTGTAAAAAACCTCAAATTATTTCTTGTTACTGTTGTAAACTTAAATTGTAATTACATTAGATCTCCCAGAACACATAGCACGAATCGTCATAACGGACATAACAATGGACAAGATCAACTGAATAAGTCCAAGGACGGCCATGACAGTGGTTAGTATAAATGATACTACCAGAAGGCCAACCGGGCCGTATTCTACGTTGGACATGGAAAGCAGATGACAAAATTAAATAAGTAAAATTAATACACATTTAATTAGAGTGACAATCTTATAATATCCGACGCGGATACGGATGCCGCTAAACTTTCTTGATGCAAAGGCATTGAAGCTATAGAAATCTGTAACTATACTTAGGGCCTAGCTACTTAGAAATGTGACATCGCATAAGTAGCCTGGAAGTAACCTACCTGAATATCTCCTGTTGTAGTAGTAATTATTGTTATTATAATTGTATGGATACCGATGATAAACTGTAGATGAATTGTAGGCTGGATCATTCATCTGAGGATAACTATTGTAGTCGTAATTATTGGGATTATGATTATTGTCATGGGACGAATAACTGTCATATAACTTATATCGCAAGGATGGAATGGACTCGCCCAATGAAGACGTGAGTAGGAAAATGCATCCAACCACTGACAGAATGTGACACGCCATGGACAAATGGAGTCTGGAATAAATTTAAACAAATTAATTCACAAATTAGGTTCCTGTTTGGATTTCAAAGGCATCCATACAAAATAAAGGATTGTTCTTTAACTACAGTAGTGGACTTAAAATATTAAATTAAATAATTTTTAGAATTGCCTCAAGTAAGTTATTTTCTTGCATGTCCAAAGAACGAAGGCTGCTGCCAGGAAAGTGAAGCAAGAAGCCCAGATTCCCATCCCTGTTGACTCCAAAGAGGACGAATATCTGCGAAAACACATTGTTCCAATCTGTAGAGAGTAGTGAAACAAAATCAGATATTGGTATTGCAACATTTGTCAATATTCAATAATAATATATGAGTAAACAGGAAAATATAAATCTGTGCAGAGAATTTAATAAGTTAGAAATAGACATTGGAAATATAACAATTTTTGAGAGATTAAACTATACAGGCTCATAGTAGACAAACCTGAGAAATGATGATAACCACTGCGGCAATAATTTGCAACTTTGAAATCTTTTTAGCAATATCCTTCCGAAAATATTTCTTATAGATCTCAGTTTCGCTGGCCAAAACCCGAACACGGAATTTTTTAGAATCTTCTCCTGAAAGCACAGCACAATGATTCTGTAAACCGGCCTCTATCGTGCTGTCACAATTTCCATGCCCCATTCCCATAGCTTGGCTTTGCCTTATGGTGTCCATATTATTTTTAGGCGTCCAAAAATACGGATTCCGAAATTCAGAAGTGAGCAAAGCACTAACAGCAAGTAAACAGGACACCAAACAATAAACGTAAACGTGGAACTCAGAATCAGAATCAAATTATTTCACTTCCACTTCAACTATTCACTTATTCACTGTAATGATCTCCTTTTTGCTTTCCTGTTGGTCCCCAGCTCCCCAGTACACCGGTTCCGACGAAATTTGTTGAGGTCTCTGGCAGACAGAATGATAAGCTATTGGGATTTTAAGCAAAAAACGCTCGTGCTAAATTAAATATATGTACATCTATAACAGAGTACAGTTCCACAGCCTACCTCTACAGTTTAGAATGAATTAGCAAAATCTAGAATTCTTATTGTTGGAGTAAAGTGCATAATCATAGGCAGAAAAAAACTATGAATACATTACCTAAAGTATTGTGAGCATCCCACGATTTTTTATCTGTTGATGCAGATTGTATTTATTATATAAAAGCATTGTTGGTTGAATAGGAACAATTTAATTCTTCTTGATGATGTTTCTGCACGAATGATTTTGGTTTGATCGGTGTATTTACTACATACCATTTCTAGAATTATTATTGCCTCATGAGCTGTATTTCCAACCTGCGTGCAGGCATGAAAAATAAAATTGCCAGTCAACAAAGGCTCCTTATAAACCATACAATTATACATGCTAAAGTGGTGCGGATATGAACAGGAAGTTCCTTCCTCCATATCAGTGACAGGAATCTACTTTTTGAGTTTAACGAATTATAAGAGTGAAATTCAAATACTTTTGAAGCTACCACGAACTTTGCATTGTTTGAAGTTTGGTCAGTTCCTGCGAGACTGCATATGGTTTTATAGTTAAAAATGGCCGGGATGCCACAAATAGTTACTCCGGTCAATCCTTTACTATTCGAAAAAATAATGCAGCATTCTTCGTGACGTTGAGAATCTAGACCTAGACTATTAGATTAATGCACACTATTAGAATTAAGTACTAATAATGATAAAAAATGAAGTCCTCGAACGTTTTTAGAGCTCTTTGGGTAATGCCTTCATTCACATGAAACGGAAGAAATAGTACAAAACATTACGAGTGTTACTCGTAATAACATATTATGTACGTCGTAAATGCCTAATTATTTATGAAAAGTTTGCACCATTTTTACGCTAAGAATGAACCGGAGGGAATTATTTTAAAATATCCAACTTAGAAGCTGTGGGTAGGGCTTTCCCATTACAAATTACAGCGCCAAATGAGAAATATGTACAACAATAATAATAATAATCAACCACAACCATCCATAAATTCGCCATTGCCGGCTTTATTCCGCTTTAAATAAAGCCGTACATTTCTTTGGAGACAACATATTCACAATTTTAGTGTCACTGAATTTGTATATATCATACGAATTATTTTCCGCATAAGTATTGAACTTTATTCCATACATACATAATAAAACATAAAATGTTAGTAGAAACATATTATGGCCTTAACATTTGTGTAGAAAATACTACAGCACAAATAACACTTAACCTATGACATCAGATTAAGTATTTCACGACAAAATCATTGTTTGCTGTTTATGATAACGATATATCAAGAATAAAATATAAAAACTAACAAGGAATTCGTTGACTATAATGAAATTACATTAATTTGTCACGAAGTGATAAAACCTTTATATACTGATTATTATTATTTTTCAAAGATACTTAGCCTTATTGCAATCATTTAAAACAACGCATGCTTTAAAATATCTATTTATGTAGCGCCGGCTTTAAAACTCTGAAAATCAAAACTAATATATTTTACTTACACGTATGTACTTAAGTACTATTTAAATGCTGCATTATCAGTATTTAATTTATATTCATAAATTCAATAAAAATAATTATTACAATAACAAATAATTTGCTACTTTATTTCCTTTGACAATGATAAGTCTTTTCAAAGCAGTCATACACATATTGGGCTAATCACTATACAATGTTCATTTACAGTCACGCAAAATATACTGATCCATATAAGGAACACAAAGGTAACCACACTACGGAGTCAAAATCACTCATAAAAACCGGCGGACAAATTAAGTTTGTAATGAAAATCGAATAAATTAAATGAAATAAATTATGGAAATAAACGAAAAAACAGAATGAATCTAAAAATAATCTCAATCCGGAAATGGTAACTATATGTTTTGTAGCTTCTTTTTATCCCTTTCAATCAGCGGCATGCACTGTCCTTAAAAATGTATGCAAATCTATACTACTCAGCAAATCCGTGTCAAGTCCCTGTAAAACCAAATATATTAAAAAGGTTACATTAAATCCTTTCAAAAATTGTGATCACGAAGCAGACTGACGACAATAATCAGCATTAACTTTACGATACACATTTTTACCGTACAAAATTTCCAACCTGAGAAGCCTGAGAGTGTTGAACTTGCTTTTCCCCTCGACTGTTTAGTGAACCCATTTGAAGGAGACCTAAAATACTTTCATGTTCCGACAATGAAAGCTGCTTCGTGCGTCCAGATACGGCAAATTGAAAATGAACATCGGCATGTTTAGTTGCCTTTGCTCTCGTCTCAGCTTTTATTTCCGCTGGTGTCCGTGATGTTGTTAGGGTTGGAGCTAAACGAGAAGCACGTGAATGAGATTGTTGTTGCGGTTGTTGTGGTAAAGTTGAAATGGAAGGCGACTTAGGTAGAGGAGATACAAATGGAGTTTCAATAGCATTAGATTTTATATTTTTCGCAGGCACATTTGATGGAACCGCTCTTGCATCCGCCACTCTTCTTTTAGCACCTTGAGATAGTCTCATTAAACTTTTGGCTTTTGTAAACAAAGATGCGAAACTAGAACCAGGCGTAATAATAATTTTCTTAACATTTTGCATATTACTTGCAACTTTAGGCGTAGGCTGCACTGATAATGTTGAGCTATTCGCTGCATTTCGTACCGATGACTTCTCCATAGAAGAGGTTGTATCTGGAGAGGAATCAGAGGTTGACGACAAGCTAGGAGGAGATACTTTACTCGAAGAAAATAATCCAGCATTCGAACTGGCCCTAGCCCGGAGTGGAGATTTATATGGAGTTCTGCGAATTGGCTTGAATTCGTACAGTGTCTTCGCTGGTAGTTTTTGGACGGATTTAATAGGAGCACTAGATTTCCGCGGAGTTTTCATTTTCAAAGGTGTTTTCGTTGGGGAACTTTGAGCAGCTTTTCTAGGACTTTTTCGGGGTGTGAAGGAAATTTCAGGGGTTATAGTAAGTGACGGAATTTCAACAGGCATTTGAGCTGCACACTTGGGGTGCTCCATTACAATTTTTGGAGGTGGGGGTAAAGGTGAATTTATTTTGATTGGTGTATCAAACATACTCGATTGAGACTGAGTTGAATTTTCCCCTTCTGTTACAACAAATTGTGTAGAGTTAATGCCAATCGCTTTCCCTGGCGTTTGAGGTACGCCGAATTTCAAAGGCGTAGAGGAAAAAATAGGCATCCCTGCCTCACCCGGTCCAGTTTTTTGTCCAAGCCCAAGAAATAATCTTGTATTCATACTCATGCTGCAACTTTCTTCTCCAGAATCATTTTTTAACCGAGGGGTCTTCGGAACACTTGATGAATTAAAATCAGAACTTGAATCACTACTCAATTTCGGAACTTTGGGTGGGGTTGTTGTTATTATCACATTTGTTGTAATTGGCGATATAAATGGTGGATGAATCGCCAAAGCTAGTTCATCAATAACTTCGCCATCCTTAGTTGGAGTTGGAGTCGCTGAGGGGATGGACAGGACATAACTAGAATTTTGTGGAGTGGTGGGAGGAAACGTTACACGTGGATAATCTGGAGGAACAGGTTTAGGCAAGATTCTTCTGGGCGGAAATTTGCTTGGCTGCTGCTGATGTCCTTTTCTAGGGGACTTTCCCCTTCCTTTGGATGGACTTTCCTTTCCAGTTAAAATGGGAGTGGAAGAATTTGAGTCATCCCCTCTTGGACTCCACAAGCCACTTGAAATGGGAATATTAGGTGGAACTGAATCAATTATCTCCATTGGAATTTCCCCTACGTGTTTTGATTTTCCATACATTCCTTGCATTGAATGAGTCCCCGGCCCCGTCACACGAGCTTCTTCAAAAACAGGAATAAAATCCTTGTCCGCATCACTACTTGAGCTTGTATGCAATTTTTTCGATCTGAGCACAATTTCATTAGTGACACCCACGTCCACATCAACAACTATGTCTTTTCTGGGAGAAAGATTAGTCAAGTATGGCTGTGCTGACAATTCTTTACCTTTTCCTTTAACTGCGTTACGAGTTTTATAATTATGAGTCGTATTATTTGAGCTGGATACACTTCCTGTTAGGTTATTTTCAGATTTTTGCGAGCTATGTCGGGTTTCCTTTGTAGCGATGGATCTATTGATTGGCTTTGCCGACAGATCTGGAAGTGAATTCCTCTGCAACTTTTGAGGATCCGTATTTTGCTCACTACTTCTGGTAGCGTCATTGCCCATAGGAGCCGAAGAGTGAAGATTCCTGGGTACAAGAGAACACTTGACCTTAGCGTTGAGGTGCGAAGAAGCCCCAGTTTTATTTGGAGAAACTGTACCTTGAATTTGACTTTGATTGACGCCAGGTAAATTGCTTTTTCCCCTCGTTACTCTGTATTTCGGAAGAGCGGCATTACGATTTCCCAAAGGAACCGCATCAATGGCAGCTGCTTCAGCTGCCTTATGGTCATCAAACTTGGCATTTTTTCTTCTGCTTGGTTTTGGAACAGAAGGGGTGGTAGTATCGGAAGGCGGCGAAACTATTGAAGCTCCTGCTGAACTTTGCTCTTGCTCAGTCACTAATTTATTTTTACTTCTTGTTCTAGTTCTGCTTGGTTCCGGTTTCGGCTCTTTAGCTGATGTGGTCTTTGACTCTTTAGATGAACATCCAACAGTCTCCGTTTTATTATTCTTCCGATTACGTCCTTTTCCATTTTTCTCGAGAGGATT
>JAQFZE010001584.1:0-17345 GCA_034695245.1 Dicyrtomina saundersi | reverse complement strand
CTGCCTACCTACTCTTCAAGTCAGTCCAAGAATTTAGTGAATGAATTAAATGACTGGAGTACTACAACCTAATCCGCCAGGCCAAAGTAGTATTTTGAATTTCAAATGCCACACATAGGTAGTTATAGCCAATGCAAAAATATAGGCATCTACAAGTAGGTACTGATTTCATTTTCGTATAGAGGGCCTATATCTAGATGTGGGTAGGTTCTTACGCACATTTTACACAGCACAAATATCTCTAAAAGGGAAAAAGGCCTCATCCCTTACGTTGTGTGTGTGTGTGTGTGTCTGATGAAGGTTTTAGATTTCTACACATATTATAATTGTAGCATCCAGCTCGTTTAGTCGTGATCAACATACAAAATGACTGACGGACGGTTTAAATACATGCCAGAGCTCCCATTGTACCATGTAATTGTTCACATAGCTCGAGTATCAGGAGTAATCAAGTCTAACATGAAACTCTGCACATTTGTTCATTTCCCTCGGAGTGCGGGTTCAGTTGACAGTTTGGAGTTGGATTTGAATCAGAGACTCTGAATCTCTCTCAGCCCTCTTTAACTCTCTCAGTTGAGCTTCATTTGGATTTGGATTTGGATTTTGGAATTGAATTTGGACGACGGAGGACGAATGGCATGGCATGGCATGACATGGAAATGGAGCTCAACTCAAAAGAACTTCGTACTTTACTTGGAGATATTTTTTTTTCTACTTCTTCTTTTCCCCTTGTATTTTTTCCCCATTTTCGTATAGTGTATTCGTCATTCGTCATTCCTACCGTACATCCACCTACTACAGTACACTGTGAGAACGCTGAGACTGAACACTGACTAACTGACTACTTATCGTTAGTTAGACTTTTGGTTTTGGACTTGCCTTCTCGTCTTGTTCTTGTCTCGCTCTTGAATGCCTCATAGTCATGATGTATGATTTGTACAAATTAAGTTGAACGTGCAGCAAATTACTTGATTCCTACACTAAGCTACGTATAATATAAGGAGTACCTATATATGTGTAGGATCTAACGATAGTAAGACGGAGACTATATGCACTACGCCTTGCCATAATGTGCAGTGCTACACGGTGCTATAGCGTTTAGGTGTAGTAATAAGGCTATCATAATCATAATGAATACAAAAATGAGGTTGTGAGAGAATTAGAAGGAATTTCGTTATATTCCAATTTCAACTCCAACTCCGACATGATTAAGGATATGATATTATGTATACGCTATCTTATCTATCAGTATTATGTCTCCGCGTTCTTTACTTGAAACTTGACTGTGTGCTAATGGCGTAAAAGGTCGGTTTCTAATCATCAGCTGTGAGACTTGAACGCGGGGGATATACATAGCAGTATATGTACCTAGTAGGTGCGCCGGTACCGGTGGACGTACATAATATGCCTAGGTATTTTTATGTCTGGGCATAAGGTATAGTTAAGTACATCTCGGTAATTATATATAGGTAGGAGGCTTATCTTAGCATTGGCGTGGCTTAGTAACATTGACTTGACGACTCCACTCTCAAAGTCTCTCTCTCCTGTCCTAGTCCAACTCTTGAAAATGTGTTTTTGCTGCTCGAAAATTAATTATCTGAATTATACGTAACACACATAGGTAGGCAGAAAGGAAGGCGCTTAGAATTGGGGATGGAATTGGAATTTGAATTAGTAGGAGGGCTCCTCCACTCATCTCGGACTTTATGGCTCTGGTTCTGGTAAAATTTGAACCAGAAAAGTTACAGTTGACGAGTTGACAGTCGTTACATTTATTTCTTCGTCTTCGTCTTCTTCTTCTCCTTTAGTATAATTCTAATTATGAGTTTGAGTCAAGCTTCCCCCGCCTCAAGCAACCTCTCAACTTATTAGGTTCTCAAGTCTCTGTGTCAAAGTCAAGTTTCCGTTTCCAGTAATTTACAGGAAAATGCATTCTAATTTGTTTTTTAATGAGTCTCCTCTGACTCCATCATTTATCATTATCATACCCAAAACACCATACCAGAAAGTGAAAAGTTGTTACTTTTTGTGTTTTTGTTTGGATTTGGATGTATGATGTATGATGTATGACGTTTGACTTGACTTGACGTTTTCATAGTTTTTGAAAATCTGCATATTAGCAATGCAATAAGGCACCATTTTATATTTTTCCATAATATTATAATTATCATTATTACGACGATTAATTTTGTAAATTGTCTACCGGCTCTCATGGGAAAAATTCCAGTTTCTATTTAACTAATTTTGTTTCCTCTATTCATATGCAATGTTTTATCCTGGAGGGATTTGGTCCCCTTTTGGTCCTGGGATTTTTGAGAGAGAGTTGTTGTTGTTCTTTTGTTACTGTCAAACTTAATTTTGAATTTTTTGAACGACAGAAGACAAGAGGTCTGGAGTCAAATTTCATTCATTTATTCATTCATTCATTCATTATTATTTCAGTCCATGTGAGACAATAGAGGAGACAAGTACATATACTGTAAAGTCCAGTGTCTAGATCTAGAATTTTTGTTGTGGGAGTGCGAGACTCTACGCGTATAGACAGAGAGTCTTTTGAAATTGGGAATTGAAAAAGTAAAAAAGAAAAAAGAAAAAAGAGTTGGCAAGTGTCCTGCCGTGCCGTGAGAGAAAACGTGTTCAAATAAAAATTCGCGTGATTAATTCTTCAAGTCTTGAATCTGCCCTTTGCTTTATTGAAACAGAGTTGTGAACAATGAATATTTTATACCTACAGAAAACAACTACTCCATTTGTACGTTGAATCGTTGAATGTGCGTTGGCTGTTGGTTGAAGTAGTTTTTAGATCGTAGTAGAGATTTTTTTGTTTTAAAGAGAGTAGACTTGAAACTTACGAGTTTCCATATATGTATTGCACAGTATTTATTTAGCGTAGTTAAATACAAAGAAAAAAAAGAAGTAGTTATGGTAGTTGCCATCGCCAACGAATTACACACGTGACGTTTTTGATACACTTTGAAAGAATCGGACGGACGAGACAAAACGGATTCAAAGTCAAAGTCAGAACGTGAATGTTGTAACAAGTTCAATTTAAAGTTTTAAACGTTAGTCATACCTTTTTGAGCTCGTCAAGTAAATATATGTACTGTGTAAATACTCAAGATTAGAAAAAGGCAAAGGGGGAGAGAGAATAGCGAAGAAAAAGAAGAGCTACCGTTAAACAAAGGAAGGTTTTATAATCACAATTATGATTACAATTATGCCCATTATATTGTGCGTGTGTGTGTGAGAGCTCTCCGTGCCTCCGTGCGTGTTTATATAATTACACATGTATACGGATATTAATGGCTTATATATAGTTATATAGAGGAGAGGTGTCATACAGTGCTGAGGATAAGTGTTATTATACTGCGATTCCACGAGGGCAGTGAAGTTCGACTAGCTTATAGCATCTTATATAGTAAAGACAATAATATAAGAAGGAGAGCGAGGAAGAGTACGGAATTTTAAGTAGACAGCGCACAACTTTAACAAATCCCTACATAACACAAAGATCAAAAGTTCCCCTCATCATATTTTTCTTGTGTGTGAGTGAGTGAGTGTGTGTGTGTGTGTGTGTGTGTGTGACGATTCAAAATACTACATAATACGAAAAGAAAAAAAAAGTAAGTAACGTAAAATGTAAAAGCAAAGAATAAAAAAAGAGCAATAAGAATGAGTGAGTGAGAGGAAAAAGAAAAAGAAGTGAAGAGACGACGAGAAAGAGAAAAAAAAAACATTTTCTTGAGCTTCTTCAACTTCTATCTTCAACTATCTGTCTTCACTTTGGTTAGGTTTTCATTTTGCTATATATATGTATAGTTTTGCTTTGCTACTCTCGGCTTCGGTCTCGGTCTCGGTCTCTCGGTCGGTATCGGAACCGGCACTCTCACAATCAGTGCTCGTCCTCACAGTGCTCAAGCTTAGGCATCATTGTAGTAGTTTAGCTTAGTTTAGTTTAGTTAGTCTTAATAAGGAATTACGAAGCGAGTTTTTGAAGAGGTAGACTGTAACTTGGTTGGATTGGAGGAGCTCTTACATCACATTTACTTGATACAACTTGACTTTGAGTTCAATATTGTACGAGCACGCACTCAACCATCATCATCCTCCACCAAGTCTGCCCCGACTCCGACACCGACACCGACACCGACACCGACGACCATCATCATTCTCCTCTCACACAATCAGTCTCGTCCTCGTCTTCTACCTTACTTCACACTCCCAGTCCATTTTTTTTTTGTAATTCGAGTTTGTTTTCGAGTATTAGTTTTGGAGGCGGCAAATTGTGGAGTGGTGTCGACGTCGAGTAGTGGAGCCCAAGTCCAGTTGAATTTAACTTTGACTTCTAAACTACAACTGACTACTGACGGATATACCATAGACATAAACTTCCACTTCAACCTCATCAACTAACAGCCCCACTACTAAATGACATGACTGCAGTGTAGATAGTAGAATGTAGAATGTAGAAGGGAAGGAAGAGAACGGCAGAGGTGTGAGGTTCATCTTCTGTTATTGTTTTAATTTTAGTAGCTTCCATTATATAGGTATAGACGTAACTATAAAATGAATAGGAGAAGATAAATATCCTGGATATGCCTACGCGTAATTACAAAATACAAGGAATGAACATTGTAGAAATAGGAAGGTAGAAGTAGAAGTGGAAACTAACGAGGTTGAATGAATGTTAGAATTATTATTGTGAATTTATATGACAGACTATGAGACGTAAGTGTCTGGGCAAGTGCATAGCCGCTGTATTTTTTTTTCATTTTTAAATATGTGATCGTGAGGATGATGCCGTTTAAAAGACGATGGCGATGCCGACAGACTCTCGCATTTACTCAGCACTCTTCTCACTATAGGCAGATAGAAATAGGAGTGATGGGGAAATAAATATGTACAGCTATAGCAATAGGCCCTACATTGGAATTGGGATTGGGATTTTGTAACGTTGCCTGTAGACTGAGTGTAGACGGCCGACGATAATAATAATTCCTTCCTGTATTACGACTACAAGTTGTAACAGGACTTGAGTGACTTGAGTGTGTGAACTTACTCACTTTAGTCCCTGTTTATCTTTCAAATTTCACAGAGATAGTATCAATGGTCCACCTCACACGTTCCTTTCAATTATAGAGGTAAATCCACACACCGACATTTATTTATACATTAATATTATGTAGATGGGAGATTAAGGCTGAGGAGGAGCAGATGTGTGAAACCATAAGCATTGGTAATTATAGGAGTATGTCTAACCATATATACGTGTGCAACTATACGGATATAGTTAGTTCTTATAAATTTATTTTAGAAACTGGGATCAGGTACAATACACTACATAACATAGGCACTGCAAAAACCATGTGAAGGTCCTCAGTCCTCCTGAGACCATTGCATCGTACAAAAAAAAATAAAAATAAAATAAAGAAATGGAATTGCTAAAACTCTGTGTTCTGTCATTGTATTGGATTGTATTGCATTTGGCCATTGGACGCTTTGTGTTAATTTTGTGCGTGTCGCACTGACATGTGAGCGTATGTAGTCATGGCATGGCATGCAGCATGCAGTCGCGGAGTCCAAAGTCAAAGTCCAACCAGTCAACCCATGTGCATCTGCATCAATCTGACCATTTAATGATCACACGTCTCGTATTCACAACCTCGATCACCATTATGTACACTGTACACAATGTCTATCCTTGCCAAGTGAGTCTGCTCGTAGCATAGACCAGTCCCAGTCCCAGTCCCGACCAAATCGTCTAATGGTAAAGTCCGTAACAATTGTAATAAAGAGATGAAGTTGACATTTTCTCCCTCCTTCCTTCCTGCTCCCCCAACCAAACCAACAAACTGGATCATAATCAAGTTTATATGAGGAGCACTAAAACCTATAAGAATCATATATAAGATCCTAATGTCAATGTCAATGCCAATTCTCAAAGTGCTGTCGAAGTCGGAGTCGGAACCAGCCTGGTTGTAAAACAGTTACGTTCACGTTCTTTCTTGGCTCTGTTCAAGCTGTATAACATGCAGGGGACCTAATCTATAGGCACATGAGTATACATCTATATAGTATATACTGACTAGTGAGGGGGTCGCTCCTATATGCCTTTACCATGAGCGGTTTTGTCAATCTCTTGGCATGTCATCGCCATCTCCATCCCATGCAATTCCATGGCATATAGCGCCTTTTTACACGTTGTAAACTTTTTTTAATAACGTAAACGTTCCTATAGATCTGGGGCCTGGGAGTTGGAGTGGATTAGTGGAAGGGGCTAAATTCATCGTGTAGTAACTATTATAGGTATAGGTACAGAGTTGACTATATAGGAGTATAGGAGAGAAGGAAGAACGATGGCAAAATTTGATAATTGTAATTAGTGGCTATTTGATATTGTGGATTAAATGGAGGAGTGAGGAGAAGACAGGAAGAGATGTCGGGAGGACCTTAATTAAGACACATTGCATTATGTTTGACTGGGGGAGGGATGTGACTCTGACATGTCAATACAATGCAACGCGAAGTCCAGAGGAGACGCTTTTAGCTCCTACGTCCAACTCAGGAGTCATGTGCTTTATCTGTACTATGCTCTAAGAATTTAGAAATGACTCTTGGCCTCTTGGATGTCCACGTCCGCGTCCACGTTTCCCGGGTCCACACAGCACAGCCCATCCTAAAAATACAAAATAGAAAATACACACAGCTACAGTAGGAAACCATTTGATTCCTCTCCTTCTGCTCCCACACTCACACTATGTAGCCTCAAGTCCGAGTCTGACTTCGACTGGAGTAATTGTAACTAAACCGAAGCCTATAATAAAGTTGAATAAAATAGGGATATCCGTACGCAGTATAGTGTGAGTAGTCATATTAGACAAGGCTATGTATAGAATAGAATTAAAAGACTGGCCAAACTCTCGTCAGTTAACTTGAGGAGCGAGTATGTATGACATTATGGGAATGGCGTGCCTTGTGTATTTTATATACCATTCACTATTTCAAATTCCAACCCCGACCCCAGTATACAGATATAGGAAAGACGAAAACCAAAGAGCACGAGTAGCAATCAAGAGCCATGTAACATGTATGCACAGGAGATTTCGTCTGTTGGTTTTGGTTAAGGCTCTTTATACTATTATAGGAGATGTGTGTGTGTGTAGTTTGTATTTGTAGTTTCCTTGTTAATGAGGACCGAGAGAGACGGGGACGAGGGAACCGAGACCAATTTTTTTATATTATTTATTACGATTCCTCCACGAACGGACTCTAATCGTACTTGTAATGTGAATGTTTGTATGTTTCTCTCTTCTGTATTTATTCTGTCTGCATGTGTGAGTCGTACGGCAAAAAAAAGTGGCTATTGTGGAGCCTATAGCGTATACATAAAGATAAACTGGTAAATAAGTAAAGGGTAAATAGTTGTGCTGTAAATTATATGATATTTTATCCGCTTGAATTTGAATAAGACAGAGATATACATGGGACATATGGGACATACCTATATACTGTAGTGTAGAAATGACAGGCTCTGCACAAGCTCAAGACCAAGTGACAAGTACCTTACATCCAGAGACGTAACTCAACAATAATTTCTTTTTTACCCCTCTCTCTCCGTTGATCTTTATTGTATGTAAAGTGGATAGTTGATACTACGACTGGAATTAATGCTCCAAGTTCACACTTACGAGATGAACGATGACACTCAGCAGAGTTGAAGTTGAAATAATATAAAATATTATGTTCAGTCATGAGTTCTTCCACAGTTAATAAAATAAAATTTATACGCTATTTTTCTCTCTTTGATTGTTATAATAATGCGACTTAAATGATTTTTTTCCCTTCTCAACTGGTGACTCTGCCACATACGTAGGCATCACAGTATATTAAGCTGTGTAAATAGGTGTATAGTATGTAGTGTGTGTGTGTGTGTGTAGAAAGGAAGAGCTTATATATACACAGTGTTTGGATTGTAGTAGATTGCAGATGATCTATAAGGTAAAATGGTGAATTGTAAATTGTAAAATGTACAATTTTTTTATGGAGTGTAATGTTGGGCTTAAAGTGCGAAACTAACATAACATAACAACGTAAGGTAATAAGCTGAGTGTCGAGTTGTAGAGAGGAGCTTTAGTACGTGTAGATTGGACGTAGACCTGCCTTGCTATACGCATATATCAGTATACCTGCCTACATGGGCAGATGATGAAGGAAGGCTTGTGCTAACTCATGCAGAGCAATTCAACAATGTGTCTGTTGCTCCCGCACGGAAATAATCTTGGGTGTGGATAAGAATTGCATTTATCAGTCAACTTTACGTATGGCTAATGTGCAATTTTGTAGTTTGCAGAAAGGTAATATTATTTATGAATATGCAAATTCATGTTGAAGATATTTCGTTACGGTAGCGTGCCTTTGTATAAAATGTCCATCGTCCATGTCTCTCTCTCTCTTCTATATATTATGCCTTGTGTAAAATAAACTACTACTACAACTACTTCTACAGCAACAACAACAACGGACTCAGGCTGCTGCTACTCTGTCCGTAGATCCTCTCGTTCTACACAATGCTTATGTACCTAAGTAGTATGTACTACAGCAGCTCTCTTGTCATGTTCTATGATGCAGTGAGACTACAGCTACATGGAGCCATTGTCACCCCTAGAATTAATATGGGGACTTGAATTTTTTAAACTGAAAATGCTTCTTCTACTCTGTAATCATGTGTCCACACTTGCAGCCTCCTATCAACTATCAGCGTACATAATAAAAGACAACTCCGCTCTCAGGTTAATGTTAGCGTAGCGCTTGGACCGGAGCCCAAGGCAAATTTTGCAAGTCCAACATTTTTCTTTTCCTCAGACGGTGAGTGAGACTCTTTTGTGCACTACAAGCTCCACGGCCCAACATCATTTCCATCGATGAATCGACGGAAAAAATGTGCTTTTTTCACCCATTTTTATATACCTACCTAAGTAGTAGTATGCACCCCTTGCATGTCTTATGTGCGGAAGTTTAACGGACATGTATTCAGATTTCTAGCTTAGGAGATTGATACAATCAATTCTGGCCTGGTGCATATAATATATGTAGAGAGAGAGACCTGCAATTGGGACTGTGATTACGAGTACGCAAAGTTACAATTATAATATAGTTAAAAAAAATTATATTACATCCTCCTTCCATATTCCATCCATAGTAATGGTATTTCTGTGGCATAACATTATTATACCTCGACATAGCACACATTATATTATGGGCTTGGCGGATATTTTATTTTGACTGTGTAGTTGTGTAGAGGATACCCCAGGAGAGCAGGAAGGTACATACACGCACCACCTACACCTCCTAGTAGTCTCGTAGTATAGGTATAGCTGGAAAGGCGAAGGTACTTTTGAGCGGCAGTATAGAGCAAGAGCAAGAGCAACAGCTTATTACTCCCTATCGACAGGAGAGAGAGGAAAGGGAGTTGAAACACATAAATACATAAATTAAAATGGATATGAATTAGTATTACTCTGAGGCTATCAGTCCATTAGCTGAGAGATTGAGATTAAGATTTTGAGATGGTATGTCCGACAAACATGAACTATTTCATACCTCCACACTCTGCACTCAGATTGATAAACACCTAATTGAGGTTTTCTAATTTATGATGCGAATATCTCCTGAGTTCTGTATCATGAGTTGTGGTGTGGGGTCTGCAGAGAGTGGTTGGTTGGTTGGTTGGCTGCTTATGTTGCCTTTGTTGGAGAGTGGGAGCTGTGGAGTATTTAATACAAATGTCTATGGGTGGGTGGGTATGGCTTGGTTTTGGTTTTCGTCTGAGTCTTGTCTAGCTGTCTTGTGTCTTGGTCCTTCCTTGACAAACAATAGAGATGCAGGGAGAAGAAAGTCGGTGGATCGAATTGAGCATCTTTATTTTTTAATTTATATAGTAATATCTTGCCTATTAATATTTTTATGAAGTTTGGAGCGTAGGTATTTATTATGCAGTATAATTCAATCTCATCCTTATAATATCTTGTACCCCTCCTGCACACTGTGAGAGAGCTTATTGCTTACAAATATTTATATTTCTCCCTACTTGGCTTGTTCAGATTCGTCATGTCATTCAGAAAACTGAACGGGAACTCTCAAAAAAAATATGTACCTACCTACGTCGCGACGATAGAGCGTCTCTCACCCTCCTCGTCGCATCGTCAGTTTGATGTTTTATCCGCATCCTCACATTGTCCTCCTACAAAACACGAACGTCAACACCAACAATATTACAAACATGACGAGGATGATGATGACGGTGACGGAGACGGTGACGGTGACGGTGAGGACGAGGGCTGCGGCGACAAGTAGGACAGGACAGGACAACGTACAGCTAACACATTAACATTAAGAAGAGAGTGACGGGTCTTTCTGTATATAGAGAATAAATTACATTATTCAAAGTGTTGGCAAGTCAAGCCAAAGGTGGATGTAAATTAGATTTAATTTACAAACTATAACTTCATGAGCAAATTATTTATTGTCCCTTCTCCCTTATGCTGGGTCAATTGTACATTATATTTGTGTTCCCTTCCATTATGTTTGATTTTGATTTAGTAGTCCCCAGTATATGGAAACTTATTGAGATGATATATCGTTCCCGTAACCCGAACTCGTCGACGACAGTCCCAATTCTGCACGGTCTTCTGAATTCCATTGATATCGATACTCTTTTTTTTTTGGACATTTGACTCCTTACTGCCCTTTCACAATAATTACGTCCAAGTATACTCAGGTTCGATGTCTATAGGGGTACGTACTGTGTCAATTGAATTCACGTCATTGGTCCGGTTTTGGCTGGGCTACTGGGCGCGCTGCTCTCCCTCCCCCCACCACCACAACAGATATTGATATTATCTTCTTATTCTCTGTCCGGCCGGAGTTTGGCAATCGTATAGTATAGTGCAGTAGTAGTGGTGGTAATCTTAATCGTATATGGCAGGCATATGGCATGGCCCAGAGTCATAATTCTTATGGTTTCAAGTTATTGAACATTTTGGATTGGGATTATGTATTGAACTTTGAGAAGTTTGTTGGTATTTGATTACATCTCTGAGGAGACTGACGACTTCCACAGTGTAGTCCACACTGACTTGAATTAATATATATTGGTTTTTGGCTTAATTTTGGTCAGCGAGCTTTGTATCTGTCTCCGTATCACTCATCTGCACCAGCACCAGCACCAGCTTCTGGCTTTTGGCCCGGCCTGGCTCATTGAATATGATGACCACTACTGGTTTGGCTTGAGGAATGGCGGTCCTACTGATAGTGCGAGTAGTGACAGTGGTGTTATAGATACCTTTTCATGTGGTTTTATAGCACAGCATGTCGTGTGGTTATGGTATTCCGGTTGGTGGAGCAAACTGTATGGAATTCCAATTCCAATGAATCTCCCCATCCCATCGTTTAGTGTATATGACTGTGGTAGCGTACAACATCGTGTGCTGGACGGTGTCTTTCTTGTGAGTGAGAAGGGCAAGAGTGCCAATGGATGGGGAGAGAAGATATGAGTGTTATGTAGGTAGGTACGTGACGTGTGGCCTTTAAGGATCTTATAGCACATTTACGAGAGAGAAAGGCTTCTTTTGTTTTTCCAACGGTTCGTGTGTCGACACAGAGAGTCAGTGTTAGTGAGTAGTGGGGTCCTGGCAGTCTGGTCTATCATTGACAAAGTCGACTTGGAAAATGAAAACGAAGTTGAGCTTTTATTTATTTATGACTAATGATAGCTATCTTTGTGAAATTGGCGAGTGCTCAGACCTCATTTTGAGCGGAAGACTCAGGGCATATGTATGGACCTGTGCGGAGGCGACAACTCCTGTTAGACTCATTGTCAGCCCCAGTCATCCTCTTGGGTCGTTCAAAACTTGGAAAGTTATACATATGCGGAATCTCCAAATACAATCTTTACAGAGTAGGTCCTCCGCCTCTGTATATATCAGATCTTTATTCATTCTAAAGTGTGGACGGGGACAGTATAGTTTTACCTCCAGTTGATGGAAATATAGATTTTGTTTCCCCTCTCACAGAATACAGATATCTCCCAATATCAGTAGTTGGCGCTTGCCACGTCCGCACTCCACTCACTATCTGTACAAGTTGACATCACTTTCTTTCTTTCTTTCAAGTTTTACACACAGACCTCGAAATGGGCTTGTGCTTTGGTCCTGGTTTTGAACTCCATTAAGAATTAAGACTGACTATCAGGGTGACATTAGTGGCTTGGAATTGGAAATGAAGTTTGCAGTTTTCATTCTTGAAGATATTTAATATTCCTGCAGGCTGACAGATATGGGATTTCTGTTAGATCCATCTTCTTGTTTTATCATCCGTATATAGTCCGCGTATTTCCTTCATTTTTTGTGTGTCTCCCTTTACTACAGTCAATGTACCTACATGAGTGATGAGGAAAGATTGAAAAAAATTACAAAAATCTTATAGAATTTAGAATGGTACATATACCTACGTAAATTGTATCCTCGGACCCCCACCCCGAGGAATACAAATAAAAATTAATGTGAGGATACTATTATTATTATTATGATGGAATTACTGTTAATTTTCATTTTGGTTTGCTTCCCTGCATACATTTGAGGAATTACACACGTTTTTTGACGGGAACAAAGTTGACATTGTTTTTACAGCTGGGTGTGTAGTATATCCTGAGTTAAATCACAGATGGTAAAAATTAACTTTTTCCCGTCATCCCCCGTCTTCTCATGGGGCTCTCTTGTAGTTGTAGATAAATATTAAATTTACATCAGTTTTCTATGTTCAGCTTCGGCATCGGATTTAAAAGGAACTTGAAAAAGGGATGGCTAAATGTTGTTTGGGCATGATCATCATCCGCGCTCTCCCACAGCCCACAGCCAGCAGCGTCGACTTTGAATTTGAAATGTGCAGTGCATTTTCTCTATAGACTGTCTGTGAGAGGGAGATTGAAGGCTCATCAATGTTCTTGTTCATTCATTGTATTTGGGTGCGAGCGTCGAGAGTGAGAGTCTCTCTCACACAGATAATTCTATATGTGATTTCCTTGAATACTCTCTCAGCTACACTACTAAAAAGACACCGAAAATGAAAACGAAATCGAAATTGACTGCTCTACTAAAATAGATGTAAAAGGGAGAAGGGTACTGACGATGAGTATTGTGAGTGAAGTAATGAATGGATGTATTAACTGATATGAGGAAAGCAAGGAAGCTCACACATTCTTACACATACACACTCCACTCACTCACATTCCCTCCCAGACGACGGTAGTTACAAAAGTCAGATAGATGTATAGTGGATTTTGATCGATCGTGCGAGTCTGGGACTTGATCATTAAGATTTTCAAAGTCGATTTAATGCCTTTCCTCCTCGTTGGTTTATCGTAGGAGTAGTCCACGTCTTACGATTAGTCCTCCTTCGTCCTTCGTCGTTTCTTAGTATAGTTAGTTCGCATTTCTATTTGTGTTCCTATATGCGTACAGGCAACGAGGAATCATTCCATATAAGCAGATATATCAATATCAATAAAGTATGGGCTTGGGACACACGCTTACCGATACCGATATGGATATAGCCTATAGCCTCATAGTAATCATTTCCAATCTAATTCAGTCAGATAGAAATGTATACATGGGTATTACTTAGCCAGCCTAATGTTAGTTATTTAAAGTGCTCCACGTATTTGGTGCAGTTTTGAACATGTAAATCTTTCTCCAAGACTCCAAAAGCGTAAGAATAAGGAGTTGAAGGTGGCGTACACATAATAGGTACGCAGTACACAGAGTATAGAGTATAGGAGAGGGACAGAGCGAGAGAGAGAGGAGGCCTGTGACAGTTATAGCCAGGCCTGGTGCTGAATATTTAAATTGCTTGAGTTAATGCTTTTAACGTTGATAAAAGAGCATGCGATGCATCTGTCAGTGTGTTGGTGGGGAACATACGGACTGTACTCTAGATATGAAAGGAGAGAGAATCCATGGGAAGATCTTGCAAAGTTTAAATTTTTAATTCCCATTTGGAATCCGTGGATTATATGTGTTCCGCTCCCACTATGCCTATGCCTGCCTGGTGTTGGTGTTGGTATGTTGGTATTGGTACTCTCTGGTGCAATATAGTTTTTTTTGGTCTTGGTTTTGGAGATTGAGTTGGGAGTCCGCTGCCACGGCGCTCCTGTACGCTACGCTCCACGCTCACGATGAAATATTATTATGTATGGTCGTCGTCCTCTGCGTCTTCTTGTCGGTTCCTCCATTTCATCTCCATAGAGAGAGAGAGAGATTGGGAGAGAGAGATAGTTCTGTCTTGTTGGCTTAAGAGAAAGAGACTACCGTCAACGTCACCATCTTCTGCGACTCTAATATGTACACAGTATAATGTCTGTCTCTGTGTGGCTCTGTGGTGAAGATTGAATTGTTTGGAAATAAACCCAATCCCATCTCCACACTGGCATACACTGTGAATGTGACAGTCCACACATACTTTGTTTTATATCCATTCATATGGACATTTAAAAATTTAAGTCGGCGGCAGGAGTGTAGTCGCGGCAGAAGAGAAATGTTTAACATGACATTCGAATGCAGAATCACATTCAGTCAATTTTGGTTCGGTTTCTTTGACGTTGGCTTTGGCTTCGGCTTATGGACTATACACTGTAATAAGAAAGCATTTTTGCCTCAGCTCTCCGTTGCCCTGCCTCCCATTCCATTGGAGACTCATATATCGCTCTGACTCTGACTGACTGAGAGGAGTTATGGTTATGTATGTGTGTCATAAGTCATAGTCGACAGAGTCCTGTAAAAATAAATATTAATCTCGACTGGGGCAATTCACCACTCCTGGCGGCTGGCGGCTCAATAATTCCTGATACTGTAACACAATCATTGTCAAAAGTTTTTTATTTTTGAGAGAGAGGAAGACGACATGTTTTATATAAAAATTCCCCCTGCTGGCTCAACAACTGAACATGCAAAAGGAGAAAAACACAAGACGACACTCGATCACATGCACAGGCAGAGCGTCAGTCAGTGAGTCAGTGAGTCAGTACAGAGCACAACATGGATTTAGAATTGGGATTGAGAGTTGGAGCTGTTGCTCTTGTCTTGTTGTATGTATTTTTGTGAAAGGTTTTGAATGTGCTGTGAAGCTCAATTCGACAGATTGATCAGTTTCACTTCACCATATGTTTCATGTTAAATAGATTGCCTATTGAGGAAATATTGGCTACAGATTGTTATGGATGTTAATGTTCGACGCGCTTAGTTGGGAGACTCACAGGGCTAAACAGACAGAGCAAAGAAATGACTTTAGTTCGCTCTTTAGCCTCCCGTCCAAATCCTCCACACACACACACACACAACCAGAACACACATCCGTAATTCGGAACAAAGTTGCATATGTTCAACGTCGTAAAAAGTGAAGAGTCCCTTCGTCAAAGATGTATGATGAGCCACCCTTTGACTCTTGTACTTTGCCTCTCACTGCTACTTGCTGTCGTATGTATAGCTCATCATTTAGCAGGCCCATGTGACTGACTACTGCCGCGCCGGGGCCGGGGTCGTTGTAGCTTCAGCCGTTTTCTTCTCCAAACCAAAACCAAAGCCAAATCCAAAGCAGTCCTCGTCATTATGATGAGCTCTGTTCTGTCTGAGGGAGGAGAAGGAAAAAAAAATAAAAGTCGGCTGTTTTTTTATCATAATTTCGAGCGTCTCTGTATTTTCTTGTCTAAATAGAGCTATAAAGCAAAAAGGCTTCCAGTCAATCTTTCTCTTCAGCGGAACGAACTTGCTTTTTCTTGCATGACTAGGTTCCAGCTCCAGTTCGGAGCCTCATAGTAGGATCCAGATTCCAGACCTCGATCCAGATCCAGATCCAGCCCATCATTGCATTGAACCTCTCCTCCCGGATTGAAAGTACCCACCCATAGAAAACATGTGGAATGTACGTGGGTCTCTGTACCTAACTATACCCACCCACCTATATGCACCTAGACACCTACCTATACTAAGTACATCTTGTGAAGGATCTCAATCTCCGCTCGTAATATCCTGAGATCTTACGACGCTCCGAGTTCCGGTGTTATTGTGAACAGTGTGTGTGTCTTCTGATCTGTGTCTGTGCTGAAGAACTCACTGGCGACTGGGACTGGCACTGAGACTGAGACTGGTGAGCAGTGAGCAGTGAGCATGTACCTATTCTCACTCCGACAGACTCCAATCCCTACACCATAAAGAACAAGTTCAACCGAAACCGAAGGTATTTCTGTTTTTTCACCCACGAACAAAAGATCACCTCTTTCTGTGTAAACAGTTGCAAACACTAGGTATTTTGAGCAATAAATTTGGAACAAACCTGAAGACTCTCGCGCTCCCACTTCCTCCCTCTCTTTCCCGTCTCAACTCCGATTCCGTTCCCGGCTCCAAGGAAAGTCTGACTCTGTCAAATATCCGCGGATCCAATCTAAAAGTTAAAATCTTTATTTTTTCCCTATTCCGGATCTCTTATTTGTATTCGTCTTCCCGTATGAATAGGTACTTTGAGAGCACTCGGGAAATTCTCTGTACATTGCTCCACTACACACACAAACATTTAGCCTGTCTCCATTTCCAATATATTTTCCTACACACACACAGGGCTTTAGCATCTTTATTACAGGGAGTAGTTGGGAGTTTGGGAGCGGTGCGGTGCAGCAGAGTATGCAGCCCGTACAAAACAAAATGTACAAGGAAAATTCCAGAGTTTTTATTTCTTTCCAGTTCCAGAACCCGTTTTGGAACTAGCACCGGCAAGAGGCACCGGTACCGGTACCGGTACCGGCACCAGCACCAGCACCATTACCAGCACTAGCTCCTAACTTCCGACCTCCAGTCCAAGAAATAGTCTCTGTATTGCTATCTTTATTAAAGAGGAAAAAACAAAGGAATACGTTTCCACAAAACGATTCCATTCTATTTCCATTCCTCGCATGTAGTCAGACACCAGAGACTGGCTGGGAGGCCTATAGGCTCTCTATGTACATTATGCATTCATGAAGTAATAACGACAGAATACGAGAACGAAATGTAATTGTAGATATTTAGATGTATATATATATATAGTTATATAGTATATACAGTATTTACAAAACCTTTCTTTCTGGTTTCTGAACCCCATGAGAATCTATGAATCTTGTGTGAGTGAGACCATGGAAATTCCAAAGTTCCATTGAATACATAATTTTTCTTTTTTTCTATCTATATATATATCCGAATTTGAAGTTCTGGAACGATTCAAAGAAAAACAGAAAGAGAGAAGGGAAAGAAGGGAGAGAGATG
>JAQFZE010001583.1:0-17364 GCA_034695245.1 Dicyrtomina saundersi | reverse complement strand
GCAGTATGAAATACAATAAACAAACTACCATTACGGAGCTCTGAAATTGAAGACAATAGCTACACACTACTGGCACACTGGCACTGACCACGACCACTATACATATAAACATTAAAAATACACATTAATAATGACACAGGAAATACTGATCATGCTCCATTTATGCAAACCACGAATACTATATAATTTATAGGCCGGTAGTAGAATTATTGTATGGAAACGCAAGTAGGTAAAATAAAAATAAATGTGGAGGAAGTCGAAATGAATTAAAGCGAAAAATAAATTAAAACGCATGCACAGCCGATATTGGAATCGGCTGCGTCTTATGGGCTCTGTGAGTATTTTGTAACTTTATATTATTATTCTTTCATACTTTTTTGAATCAGCAAAAAACAGAACTGTGGTGAGCATGGGTAGATGCTGGTGGTATATAGCAGCATCCTTTTTTCATATAGATATAATTATAAACTTTTTTTACAAAATAATAACACTGTAAATTGTAATATTTAAGTTTAAGTAATGAGCATGACTAAGACTAACGAAACGACACAACACAAACAATACAGTACAGTACAAATACGAATACGAGAGACTAATTAGTACCCTTTTGTAATGAAATAATGACACACATTTATTACTTCAAACTTTAAATTCAACTCAACACCTATTCATTTAATTATAACATATGTAAGTATTTAAGTAATCTACTACCTGTATTGTTTTTGTGTATATGTACCTACAACTCACTTTCGTTATCCTCATTATCGGTTATATACATGATTATCCGTCGTACATACTTTACGTTTTATATTCATGTATACTATATTATATCATCCATCCACATCATTCAGCCCATCTATACACAGTTAATTTTTTTAGTTAGTTAACTTTAAAGCTTTTTTAAAGTTTGAACTACCACTTTTCCAACCAACCTTATTCCTTGTGTACTGTAGTAATTATAATAGTATAATATATGACAATGCTATACACAATATAATATGATTATAATTAATATAATAATATACTGTGACATGACATGACGCTTTCAGCAAAATTGTACCCGTCACAACCAATTTGGAATTGGATTTGGAGATATACAAATACTTACAACAAGAGTATAGTTTTACGTTTTTTTATTTTACATAGTTTTAATTGTTTATTTGTAATATAATAATTGTGTCTTCAACAAAGATTGTCCGTCATCTTTTTTTGTCCTTACTGTCCTACAATAATATTAAATATTAACTATATTTACAATGTTACACTAACATATTTTCCTCATGCTATAATTATATCTCTATACAAGATATCATATGTGTTGCCATACCGGGAGACGTAGCATGTAATTGTAATGAACTCTAAGTGTATGTAGGTAACTACCTACAGTGTCTACGGTTACGGTTTATGATTTACTATTAAGTACGTTACGGCTACGAAAATGATGTGTGCGTTGTAAATAGAAAAAATATTTACATAAAAAAGAATACAGAAAATTGTGAATAATAATAATCTCTCTCTAGTTTGTTCTATAATTATATAAATTATTTTCAACGTTGAATTACGTTACGTTAAATACAGCGCCTGGTTTTATTTTTTTTGAAAAACATTTATAATGCTATAATTAAATGCGACACTACAGAATGTTTTTAAATACAATTATTGACACTCATCTGGTACTGGTTTGTTGGATTGAGTAAGTAATATTTAATAATAATAATTTTATTGTAAATTATTTATTGTATAGAATGAAAAGTGATTACAATATAATAATATGTTGCGTTGGGTTGATTTTTTATAATAATTAAATTAAGTAAGTATCTAAATCAATCTATAAGAAGTAGTAAGTAATCATGCTTATAATTTTTAAAGGTTCAGAATTTTTAATTGAATCTAAATTCAAAATTTAAAAATTCCCAATCTTTCTACTCTAATGATTCTTTATCTTTTTCTTTACTTATTGTGCATTTCTGTTGCAGTGGTGTGTTGTACATTGTAATAGTTGTAATTTGTAAGTAAACCTTTTAACTCAACATGTTTTCAGAATAAACTTTGTTAAAATTAATTTTTGTTTTAATTATTGTAATTTAGTATTAATTAGAATTACGTTTACTTAGCACTTATTCATTATCAAACTATATTGTTTGTCATTATCATTGATTTGATATTTTTTAATAAATTCTTTGGATAAATTCTCCCGTCCTACCGAAATTCATTCTTACACATGGTTTTGATTCCATTCATTTCATTTCATGATATAAGTATTTAATTTTAATTCCGTTTTCTCCCTCAAACTGAACAAACATGTAAACCGAAAAAAAAACTAACTGCATCCTTCACTTCTTAACATGATTCTTTTCTGAGGTATGTGAAGTATAGACACAGACTGGAATACGAATACACAATAATAATAATAAAAATAATAATAATTGCCATTATAAGACAATTAAGTAAATTCCTAAATTCTCTCACTCACACTAGGATAAGTAGTTGTGTACAACCGAAATAGTTTAGTACAAGAGATATTACAATACAGCAAGTTCCTGTAATCGTGTAAACAAGTCTGTGATTCCTCTGCTGCTTGCAATATAATTAAATACAATTAGAATTAACTACGGCAAAAATAATGTAAAAATTAAAAAGCTGGAGGGAAGAAAAAATAATATAAAGTGTGTATGAAAAATATACAACAATAAAAATAATTGTAGTAGTAATTTGATAATTTGTCTTTCCACTCCATAATTATTATTGTTAGGGTAAACAGCCTTTTCCTTCCTATTCCATCATAAATTACTTCTTACTTCTTGCACATACCATTTTATGTAGTATTATATGTATTTATATATTGTATATATATATTTTCGAAAACATTCTCAGAGAAATTAGCATCATAATAATATAGGTACTATTTTATAACGTTCCGGTTCCAATAAATGTTCCGTTCCGGTTAAATATAAACATAAAGATACGTTGATGGCTGCCTTCTGAACAATTCTTCCCTTACAAACTTCTTGTTGCTGCTCCTGTTGGTTGACTTTATAACTTGGCGTTGGCATCTTTGTCGTTTTTTTTCATTCGTATGTAAATTGTTAACATAGAAATTGTTGTCACTAGAAAACAAAACAGGCGAAAGTCCCAGAGGCAGTTGTTCTTGTTTGTCATCGTCTTCATATTCGGCTTCCTTCTTACACAAGGAGTGGTTAGTAAGTTCTTGTTTTCTTGCGGAGTGTAAGCAGTGTACATAGGCAAAATTTTAGTGTGGTACAAAAAATCCCATCACAGTTATTACATCAAAGAGGGGACAATTATAAAATTACATTTATAGTCAAAATGGAAATACAAAATTATCTAGAGTTGTTTGAACAAAATATAATCTTTTCATGGCCCCTGCCAGAAGTTACAACAAAGGAAATCGGAGAAGTTGAAATTGAAGTTGTTGACGGCGGTGGAAGAGAATTGATATCGATGGATGTCGATTAGGTGAGGATTCGCCCAAACATTGTAATTCAAGTTACAGTATATAACAACTATTATAAATATAGCCCAAACCTAAAAAGTTTACAAATGGTCATAGATGAGGAAAAATCAGAGTCACTTTATGGTTATATATAGCACTTAGTTAGCGTTAAAATGGGATTCCCCTCCCTATATCTAATTACTACATTACTTGGGCAATCCAGTAACATTTACGATACTTAATATAACAATAGCATAATAGCAAATAGATAGTTGATTTGGAAATCCGCTCGATTCGATACCCGAATACGAATAATAATTAAAGTAAAGTTTTGTTTGACTGATGCGTAGCTAATTCTTGTATGTCATCGTTTTTGTTTTTGTCTATCGCTCTACTATTAGTATAAGGATTAGTAGGTAGTTTATACGGGGTACAAGAGACACCACTCATACTGACGACAACTCGGACATATATAATTATTAATAATATGTATATAGGAGACTGACTTAGTTATGGTTGTATTACTTTTGCTGTACCACGACCATCTAATTTTACAACTTGCAAAACTGCTATAAGGGATAACGATAAATGAATAAATGCGTGAGACGACACAGACATACTCAATAATTATAATAATTAATAGTTTTTTCTCCCATTCGTTCACTAATTTGGCATTCTTTTTGCTCAAGATTTTTCTCTCAATGTAATTATGAGCAATATGCCAAAGTCAACTTACCAATCAAGTATCTAATTGTAAGTGCGCGGATTCGGAACACATACCTCCTATACAGATACATAGGTTAGGTAGGTAGTTACATAGACAGTAGGCAGCAGACATACAAACAGTTATCGTTATCATCCTTATCCATCCTCGTGGAACACTCAGCAGAACAGTGTTGTCTTTCGTACAGTATAATACACACACTCTCACTCACTCCCTCACTACACACACTAAAGCTAAGGTATATAATAGTACGTAGTCGCAGTAATAATATTATAGTAAGTATAATATAATAATTAATTATAATATTATATAAACGCAGTAAGTAGGGACGAGGCTGAATTAACCTCTAACACCTGTTAACTCAAGTGTCATATTACTCCTAATAACGCCAGCCTTCTTGGCTCGCGACGAGCGAATGATTTGTAAAACCATTGCTTTACAATCATGGCAAACTACCATAAGTGACCCTTTCAGTTTCTCAGTCTTGTCAGCCTCCTTCCCTCGACCAAAACTGCGCCTGCAAATCATAAATAAAATGAATTAAATTTAGTATCATTCAATATTTTTTCATATTTGCAAACTGTGAAAAGTTTTTAAAAAAAGTTAAAAACGTGCACGGATATGAACTGTTCGCTTAAATGGTATTGCAAGGAATTTAGGTTACAACATGAAGATTTAGCCTTCACATCTCTGAACCCCTCTAAATTAAGAGACGCTATATATTTCCAATTTGAAGAAGTTCACTTACTTTTTAAAAGCCATGAGACCGAGGGAGATGGAAGTGACAGTTGGTAAACTATGTGGGCCGTTACTATGATCTGGGGATAAACGGTCTCTATCTTCAGATTCGATCAAGGCCGGGGAAATCGACCGTTGACCACTGTCTGAGTCCGTGCCGACAGATTTTCGGGATAAGTTGGGTGACGTCGGGGCACTGCCTACACTATTCTTCCTCGTAGTATTCATATTTGTGGGGGTCAGACTATCCATTCTTGTTGGGGTGAGACTCTTGGATCCAGGTAAATCCTTCTCTTCTTCTCTGGGAGAAATATTTGGGCTAAGTGTTGAGACGGGAACTTTAGCAAAATGTTCCGTAGGTATCCTCATCTATATGCGTGGGATGACGAGAGCGAAAGTAGCACCAAGACCAAAGGATCACAGCACGAAAGGGAGAAAGAGAGAGAAAAAAAAACAATCAAATTATACTAAACATTTAGAATTATAAGCATATCACACAAGCTTTTAGAATGTCATCGTAAATCTTCACTTAAGAGGACGATAAAAACCGAGGGGGGAACTATGATTACTAATACTACATTATATTACACATAGGGCATAGATATATCTTTAAAAAAATAAGGTAAGTCACATAAATGTACTTATGACTCTCTTACCTTCGCACAGCATTTGGCACATACAGTTCTCTTGCAGAGCTTACATGTGTTCCCCCAAGGGCCTAGGAAAAGACTGAAGCGAGTCTTAAGACATAGGAAACATACCTGTTAAAAGGGAGAGAAAAAAGAAAATCATATTACACAAAATCCTATTAGTTTAATGGCTACCACCTAAGAAGACTCAAGAAGGTAAAGAAAGAGAAAAAAAAACTGTGAACCGACCGAAGGACCAATGAAAAAAACAAAAGGTACCAGACAAATACCTAAACACATGTCAACTTGATAATATTTTATGCTATATGGCCACTACATACATAAAATATGTAGGTACATCTAGTGTAACAGAGTAATTTTACTGGTTCTCGACTTCGGCATCCGCTCATGAGGAACCTCTTATGTATTTTTATTTGAATTTCACCTCCGCGGTGGTTTCCTTTTCTTCAATGTACACACACCGTACACAGAGAAGACAAGAAGAAACCAGTAAAATACTAAATACATACCAACATACCGTATACAAGTCGACGCGGTCATAAAAATCCCTTCCAAATTAATAAACCCATCAAGTCTACAAACAAAGTCTGATTGAGAGACTCGTAAAAAACTATCTACATGTGAATTACTGTTAACATGTAAAGGGAACTCAAGCTCTTGCCCCTACTAAAAAAAATGGGCTTTAAAGTTTCAAATTTAAATTCAATTCAAATACTCACAACTTTAACAGTTAACAAAAAAACTGAGATAATGACAACTCCACGATTTGCATCTCTCAGCAGTAAGAACAAGAAATAACAGTGACGAAGTAACACTATAGGAACAATTAGCACTCCCGAAATACAATGTAAAGTTGAAGAGTTTAAATGGAAGATGGGCAGAGGGGTAAAAGTGGATCTAAAAGAATATGTTAATTCTATAATGGCAATGATAATATGGTTTAATGTTAAATGCTATTCATTCTCCTATTTAATATATATATTTTTTTTTCACATAGAACATTTATATTATTGACAGATAAAATAATGTGAAAAGCTTTATCTCCGTCATACCTTTCCTTTCTCCACATCTTCCTTGAGGCTGCAGTCTACGGGAAGGCTTTCTAATTCTGCTTTGGTCAATACATTCCTGATATGAACCACTTCCTCGAGATTTAAGGAAAGGCATTCAATTGCTGTCTGCCAATGATTCGACTGGAAAAATTCTTCTTGGAGATAACTTTTGGAGACAGAATGAGGCAGCTTGGCTTTTCGTCGGTGGAGGATGGGTGAGGAGCGCGGACACTGAAGGGAACTGAAGACATTTACGGAATTGGTGTACTCAAAGGGGAAGGTAATGAGGGTAGTTCCATGCTCTTCTCGATTCGTCGGATTACAAATCGTGTGACGTCTTCGGAAATCAACTTTGGTGTTCTCATCATCATCAAATCTGGGCTCTACGCATAAATACAAATAAAATAAACTTTCCATTGCAAACTTTGAATATATATTAATTAATTTGGGGATTTCAAAATTCATCAACACATTTTTATTTTAAAAATAATTATAAATTTTCAAATTACCCGGTGGTTTTTTCCATGGAGTAACAGGGGTTGACTGAGTTCCATCCGGACAAATGTGTCCAAAGAAACACGTTCCATTCTCCTTTGATGACTCAACCGGAAGATCGTCATCATCCTCATCTTCATCCTAAAATAATAGAATAAATAAACATCGTATATAGTTAATAAAAACGAAAAAAAAAAATAAGTATTCACATAACAAACTACATCAGTAGTAATTAAATGACATTAATTTAATTTTCGTCTCAATGTGCTACCTGAGACTGGCAATCAACCTGAGTGTCACTGTGCGTCGTATGTACAAATAGTAACTATAATGAGCGTACATATTGAAACTGAGCTTACAAGGTATACAAAGGATTATGAAATAATCCCGCACTTATGTAATCCATACTAAAACCAAATCAACTTGGCAAAACAACATATATAGTGTCTCAAACACATCACATTACATCATTAAGACAGCGCAGCCTTTGAGTCTGTATTAATTAAATTGTAAATACCTCCAGAGATTTGCTCGGTCTGCGTGTGTGTAGCCTAAAATAAGCTTAGAATTAATTTTCTTTGTTGTCGTCGCAATCTTCACAATTTCTCCCAAAAAATAAAACGAACCATGACAGACACATTCAATTTCATACTCCTTCAATTTCAATTAACGTTTCAATCAATCACGCAAAGCTTGTATAACCAGAGGCTGATGAGAACATATAATTTATATATATACAGAACAGAAAGACAGATCTGATGAAAATCCAAATCCAAATTCAAGGCTAAGGCTATCATATTATTAGCAAATCAAAGGAACTGTTAGCGATATAAAACCTGAACGATATAAAAGCTAGTTTCCCAAAAAGAAAAATCTTACTCTTATTCGGGATGATTATATAATAAATAAAAGCAATATGTAAAGTACAATATCAGTCCTATTTATTTTCCTATAGATTAAAAATATCATTATAAGTAGGTACACTTAATTTCATCTATGATTTTGTCTACGTTCTAAACTGAATCAAATGGAAAAACAATGCAACGTCAACTTTCAGCGAGTCCAATTACAATCCCACAACCACAAAGGTCAACTTCTCCCTCCCTCCAAACATAAACCATATTTTCAACTTTGTAAATGTGAGCGAATATCTTACACTAGAAATCTTCCATACCATAAGATGCTAATACTAACCTCTACATTCACAAAACTTAGCCACAGCACCCACAACACAATGTAGGTACTCCGCATTTCATTTCAATCACAAATCCCAACATTATTAGCAGAGAAGCAAAAGAGAATTAAGAAGATCCATAATCGAAATCCCAGTATCTATCATATATCTCATATAATGTACATAATTATACACTCTGATATAATGATACGCCTATAATCCAACCAACCGTCCATGCCCTATGCCTTCTTATGTACAAAATAACACAGACCCTTTTGTCTTTCTTGACAACTATTTTTGAGAGATGACTGACTTGACCAGGACCAACGACCATGGTATTTGTAGCATGGAGACCATAGTGCAATGTCAGTGCCAGTGCCATCATGCCAGTGGCCTGAGCAGTGTGTCCTTGGCGGAGATGAAAAGTACATTAAAGATGTCAGAATTAATACGAGAAGTAACCACAATTCATCCTTATTCCATCAGACTCAACAATAACAATGACCCTTTCAATCAAATCAGATGTGAGCAGCAAAGGCAGCAAAGCAGAAGATAATTCCAACGAATGCAAAACGGAATCAAAGGCAAAAATATAAAAAAATAAAACTTGGCGCAGTACCAATATCAGCCACAGCCCATAGGCAGCTTTTTTATTTAATTGCATTACTAAACATGCACTGATATCGATACCGATAATTATAACTTAAATAAGTATACATATTATTTTCCCTACTAAATGACATTTTCATTACAATTTAAGATTTAAAATTTGCTATGCACATTTCATTAAAACAAATTCTGAATCTATGAAATCTTCAAGATTGAAACACACAAGTCATATTGATAATATTTTTAAAGAAATTATAATTTCCAGGAATTACACTGGAACAATATTGATGGACTTTCTGCATTTTGAATTAATTAATTAATTGATACAAAATGTCGTAGACAGAGTGTATTTTACAAATTAAAATTCACTCAACTATTTGAAGAGGACAAAAAGAAACCGGATTGCTTCAACCCATAGTTTATTACGAGGCACATAATGTTTATTTCTACAATTAATTATAGAAACTACAAGCTCATAAAAAGGAAAAGGAAAGGCCAAAAAGTACAGGTTAATTTGTAATCCTAATTCCTCGTCTCTCCATTCCAAACTACAACTTCCCCACCCTCTTAGCAAGTGTAATGTCGACTCGTAACCCATCCATCCATACATACAAACAAACGCAAAACATAAAACCAGCCAATCAGCTTCGAATCAGAATTAAAATCAAAGATCAACTCATCAATATTGTTATCATCCTCCATGTTCACATTCCACACGCTTCCAATTCCAAATCCTCAATCCCTAATTCTCCACCACACATTCCAAATACAAACCCAAGTATTAGATCAGATCTGATTCTGATCAGTGACCAGAGCCAAAACCAGATCAAAAATGTGTGTGTGTGTGTGTGTGTGCACAATCAAAATCAATGCGATATTATCCTTTTTACTCTATTACACCAACAATCTGCGCATCTTCATTTCCATCTCCATTCTGACTCTGCACAAGTCTCGCAAGTCAAAAGCTAAAAGCTCAATATAATTTCTTTAAGGAGACTGGATTGATTTTGATTTTATGGTATTGGCATTGGCTATTGAATTGATTCGTTGGGTGGAGACGTTCTTTCCTTTTCGTTTTCATTTCCCGATCCTATACTATAGAGGCTATTAAGAAGAGTAGGTATGCCTATATCTATATAGATATAATTATCTATTGATTTTTTACCATGGAAAAAAGGATGATGATGATGATGATGATGAATCCGACGACGACGAAGACAGTAGTAGTAGCGCAGGCAGGCGGACGTCGAGTAGACGCAAAAGTGAGGGTTTTAAAAAAAAATCTTTAAACCTTTCCCTTTAAATTGCTTTTCCTTCTGCATTATATATATGATGTCATTAAAGAAATCGAAATCAAAATCAACATTGACATGGAGGATTCAACTAACTTATCAAACTAATCCCAACTAAACTATCTGTACACATGAGGTCCGGTCTGTATGACGTAGACGTAGTCAAGGTTTCTAAATTTCTAATCCTCCATAACAGCCAACCAAAACATTTCTAAAACTGAAATGCAAATATACAAATAATAATAATACATCCACAACAATACTAAATCGTTAGAATAAAATCCAAATTCAAATTCACCATACCAAAAGATTAACAAGTTGAGAGACTCTCGGTGCGAAAGCCATACAGGCAAAAATTTCAACCTACAGACAGATACCGCGTATTACCATTACCACTGCTCTAAACAGTTAAACAGTCCCTACCAAGTTAAAGCTAAGAAATCTCAAGACATAGATAGACTGAGCACACAGGTATGTATGAATAATGAATGTATTTAATCCCACACATAACCATTACGCTCCGGCCTGTCCGCATTTCACCTTCAGCATCTCCATTAGATTAGACCGTCATCATCATCATCCCAGCCTCCGTAGAGTTTACTTTACAGGAATACTAAAATGAGCTTCAACACTTTAAGCTACCATAAGGGATCAACGTGCAACAGCATAGTATATTACAGGGCCTAACTTAAGCTCATCTAATATTCAAGTTTATGGTGCCTTCCCAAACCCAAACCCAAACCACTGAGCACTACTGATAGCTTAGCATATATGAAAATTAAAAGACGCTCTTAAGTCTCCCTGTAATACTACTCCGAGCTACTGCCATTATTTATCTTTCCTTGATTTTGGTTTCGGTGATTTAGTCCCTGTTTAGCTTTAATACATAATCCCGAAGTGCAATGCCAGCCAAACAGCAGCTTAGAGTACACAACGGGAATTACACTAAAATTTAGAATATTCATTTAAGTAGGTACACGCTTATAGGAGGGAAAGATAATATTTACTCACCTCCAAATTACTATTTTATATATTTTAAATTATTTCAAAAATGTAAATATTGGCATTACTGAAAATTTAATTTACTTCAAGGTGCTTACCAACAACAGATAGGAATGTTAAAAAAATAATTATTGTTGAAATAGAAGGTTTCTTTTATTGATGGAGAAATGTGAGCGGAGATAATAAACTTGACATCCTTAAATTTCAATGACATCACTGCATTGCATTGTGTGCAGTGGATATACTATACTATACGTGGGCAGACATGCATAGTACACTAATGATGAATTTAAAATGAATTAGTCTGTAGTTTCCCATTTTCTCTGTAAAGAACTAATCTCATTCCACAGACGGATCTCTTGTAATGGGAAGCTAAGACCGGGACTGACACTGCGATGGTGGAGGAAGCCACAATACTCCACCACATCATCTTTCTTCCACATTCCATGGCAAAATTCCCACTGTCTCTCTCTCCCTCTCTATTGTATATGCAAAAAAAAGTAAAAGCCAAGACAAGCCAAAAAGCCAATCCTTTTCCATGTTCCTTCCCCCGTCATTTCCTTCCGACACATCTACCGCTCTATGCTAATCCTTAATGACATGATGTGATAATATCCTAATCGTAATTTAACAATTCAACGGACTTCCCAGAACCAAACCAAAACCAAAGCCAAACCCAAAGTAACTAAACCACTCAGCCCAATAATGCGAATAATGCCTTCTTCTCGTCCTCGCCTTCCTTTTCCTTTTACTCATCCTCCTTTCTTTCTACCCACCTACACTTTACGCTCACATTCACGACTCACCTAAGGAAGACTCACTGTACAGGGGTGGATGTAGAAAAACAAGAAACCCACTTGACTCCTTTCCTTTAGCGCCTCTTCCCAGCGTCCACTCTGGACGTGGACTGTGGACTGCATCTGTGTCTAGAAGATTGTGATTGTACAGGGGCGTACATACGCAGTGGAGATACGTCTAGTGAGCTGGGCACTGGGCTCACTCGTCTGTATGTACGAACATGAGTCTCCATGCCCACCCATCAAAATCAAATAATGAGCCAGGATCCGTCATGGATTTTGCGGTTCCTCCTAGATAGAGATAGATCTTGTGAAGCCCTCAGTATCAGTCCAGTCCATGTCCGTCCATCCATATGTTGTAGGATTAATTGGGAAGGTAGTAAACCCATTAGAGAGATAGGGAGGTATCCTATCAAGGCTAGACAAGTTTAAAAGCTCGGAAGAGACAGGGAACAACTCTTGAACAAGATGACATTCTTATCTAGTTCTCATCCTCCGTGTCGCAGAAGAGGAGAAGACAGGGCAGAGGCTCCTCCGTCTCCACTCCTCGCCTCCCTCCTCTCCCGACGCTCCTCACGCGTGGTCAAATAAATTCTACACTCATGTCTACAAGTGAGGAACAACAGGCGGTAGAACAAACTCGTGGAATGTAATAAGACTCACACTTGGAACTTGGAGTAGCGAGCAACGTGTCCACGTCCACTGTCCAGCCAGCAGAGTACAAGTCCAAGTCTACCCACTAAACTACATTACATTACATAAGAGACTACAGAACATGAAACTGAACCATCTACAATCACAATCCACCGTCTTGAAGAATTAGCGAACAGAGACAACAACACCATAACTAAATAGCATGGCACAACATCCATATCCACAATCCACGTCCACCCTATAGTCCACACTCTGTCCCTGTCCAGATACATCCTCTCACTCTCATATAGACACGGTCAAAAGTCGTCGTCAATCAGTCACTCTCCTTACTTTATTACCCGAACAGGTAGATTCCGCGTGGATGTGGAGAGACGATGAACGATGGAGATGAAACGAAAAGGAATCTCAAATTTAATGGAGTAGTACAATGTAATGCAAGCCATCCAAACCACGCAGGAAGAAAAATCATTGACCATGCAATCAATGGTCCAACTAACCAAAAACAACGTCAAACATCATCTACACGCTCACCACAATCATATCATTTCTTATCATGTCACCTCAAGCACAACACACACACACATACTGCAGCATAATCACTGCCAAAATCCCACTCTTACTCATCGCCCTCGTCTTCACCCAGTCGCGGAGGCACTAGAGCCCTCGCCTCCCAAAAATCCAAGCCAGTCAGTCAGTGAGCCTCTCACAGACAGAGCAAGAAAGAATGCAGAAAAAGAAATTGAAAGGAAAAGGAAAACGAGCCCCCGACCTAATGCCCAGTCCTCAGTCAAAAGTCAATTCTAATGACAAGTGGTTCAAGTCAGCAGAGCGAGCCAGACCAGACCAGACCAGACCAGAACAGAGCCCCAGTTCGTCATACTTGCACGTAACCCTCACCAAAAACATCCCACTTATTAGTATTCCCTACTACATACCTACAGCTCGTCCTGCCTGGTCCTGGTCCTACACATGCTCTGCCTGCCATGGCGTTTTATATAATTACAGGTAATCGTACGCATGTATGTAGTGAAGTACAACCCTATCCGATCCCCGTCTTACAATTCCATCTGTATCTCGAATTCTCAATATTTATGACCAGTCTGAATAATTCTAACTCTGAATCTCATTATACAGAATTCAACAATTATTCCTATTACAATTTACAATGTTGAATGGAATCACCTGAGCAGTCAGGAGTAATCGTCAATCCTCCAATCCATGACGTATAAGAGTGTAGGAAGAAAAAAAGCTAGAATCTAAATATTAATCTAAATCTGTACTGGTCTGTTCGTCAGTTGGTATTCCATTCTGTGAAGAAGAAAGAAACGACTGCAGGTAGAAAGTTATGTAGCTACCTACCTCCATACTACACTAATACTGGAAGTGTCTGGACTGCAGAGACTGCAGACTCATGGCATGGCGCAGTCAGAGCCACTGGGCACAGTCAACTGCCACCAAGTCAGATTTCCGAGTCTGATTGTCCTAACCCTATCTTCCTCAATGAAGCTACATAATTATAATCTAGATAAACATAACATTAACATTAAAAGGTAACAACTACTGATCTGATGCAACTATGGGCCTGGTGTTATGGGACGGAGCTCAGCATCAGCAACGACGCGGAGCGAAAAAAAAATAAACTGAAAGAGATGAATAGCAAAAATGGAGTGGAGCATCAGAACTGTGAATCCATGAGACAGTCGTCACAACATTTTAAACATCCTACAATTCTCTCATAGTCCTAATCGTACAAGTCTACAGAAACAGAATGTTGAACGATGGGCTTGGTCGTCGTTAGCCAGACATGGTAATGGTAAAGTGAAGGAAAGAGCGTTAGAGGAGATGATGGCCTTGCATGATTGATAATAAAAGTAAAAGTAATGTTATCCATTTAACTATACAGGTAGGTACATCTCCGTCTCCCCGCCATCAGCCCATTGTATTTGTCCTAATCCTATGACTACTCATATCATTATACAGTTACACAGTCAGTTCACAATCTATGTATAAATATTTTGAAAACATATCTTTACAACAATTACGAGTCATACAAATAGGTACTCCTAGCGCCATAATCTTGAATATTTATGTATATCTGCAGCATAATTACCAGTATCAGAATTAACAGATCAGCACTACTTAATCCCTTTCATTATTCTATTATACATATATATATGCTTCCAATAATTACAATATATTATACAATTATACTATTTACCAATGCATGTTAGAAGTGTATATCTAGGTGCATATAATTGTAACTAGCATGTACTCACCACTATGCATAATAAGTACACATGGGTTTACTAATTATCCGACCGACCCACCGTCCGACGTCCTTCCTCCTACGCAAGGGAAATGTAAAGGATTTGTGAACGTGAACAAGGAACGGAGGATAAGTTATCATCAGTCACACGCAAATCATTAAACGCATCATTCCTCATGTCAAATCTGTAAATCTGAATGCTCTGCAGTACGTCCTTACTATATGGTGCACATAATTAGGTGCCCACAAGCTTTTTTTTAAAAACATCTTTGAGTAAGTAGCAGAGAGAAGTACACAGACATTATCAGGACGAGAAGAACAACATCAACCATACGTAAAAGTGACAGGAAAAACAAGACAAGGAAAACCAAAAACCAACTCGTCGTCTCACCTCTCAACGGTAACGTGACGTTCCTAATTATTTACGTGTCAGGTAGTAGTCACCCAACACCCAGTGAGTATGTACAGACAAGAGTAGATACGTATTATGTCAGGTAACGTCCCTTCCTTATCCGTACTACTGTATAGTGAACCATCTACTATATGCCCCTTGGTGTATCAACTTCTATTTCTGTCACAGTGAGCCATTAAGCGAAAGAAAGCAATATGAATGCAATGATCAGAGAGTGAGATAACAAGCCTCAAAACCAAACAAGCAGAACCATAGGCAGCTGCCCATTTATTTATTCTCTGAAAATCATTTATAAAAATTACAATTCGATTATTACGCAGTACGATTTATGAATGACGATTATGAATATGATTACGACACATCATCAATTATAGCAATCCCTAAACATAACTAATTTGTTGGTAATTACGACTACGAGTCCACTCTCTATTTAGCTTCCATCACCGAGCCCACAGTTCAATGCTATATACCTAACAACCAGTATGTGTATTTCATCAGTCATCCCAATTTTAAATACAACCCCAGGTACAACCTACCTACCTACATGATTTGTAAAAATACAATAATTATTCCCATTTATACTACAACTACTGCGTTACTATATTACCACTCCATCCTCCTGTCCTGCAGCGCGATCAACCATAACAAAAGTGTATAATGATAATGTAGTCAAATTACTTAATAAAATCTCCTTTATCTTTTCACAAGGTTTTGTATTCTACTAAATGTGAATGGAATACTGTAATGAGAGTTGCGAACCAACGCAATCTCTGTCCTGCAGACATGCTGAATTTTAAACAAATTAATAGCCACAACAACACAAAAAAAAATCAAAAGTAAGAAAGTAAATAAAAAATAAGTCCTAAAATCCAGAACATTTTGATGTTTCTGATTATCTTCACAGCTCCTGAAGAATTTTAATTTCATTATTTCATTGGATTGATGTGACCATTGGAATTGATGGAGGAAAAAATAAAAACTCGGAACACAGTGGTTTTATGACTCAAGTAGTAGCTACAAAATAAAAACGAGCTGGAAAGACACACACAGACACTCATAAGACAGACAAACTTGCCGCAGTTCTGCTTTGTGATTCACTTCCACACCAGGAGCAGCCTAAACAGGAACAGATGGTTTATAATACTGTTTTTATGGTATATGTAGCACCTACCTATATCCATGGAGTCCTCACATGGTTACATAATCAAATCAAACATATGACAATTCGCGTAGGTATAATTATATACTTATACAGATACACTCTACCTCCCTACTTTATAGTTTCATTAGTTTCCTTCAACCAGAGCTATCTTCACATTTTTACATGGACATATTACAACTCTTTTAGTGTAGGCAGATGAGGACGGAACAATAAATTGAGTAATAAAAAGACAATAACAAAAATATTCAATGACGGCGACGAGAACACAAATTATTAGCTATTGACATGTGTACTACACACAGCAGCTTCAACTTACATCGTTCTCGCCATACTCTACTACACCACCACAGCTGCTCTATTGCTACCTCACTAGGAAGACTACATACACCCTCACACATGTATGAATAAGGGCTAAACACACACTTCTACAGCACTGCACATTCTACGATCTCAATCTATGGTCAAGGAATTCGCTTTTCATTCATTTCTTGAAATTCCTCCTTCCCATTTCTTGGTATTCCTTTCGTATGGACATGGAATTGCAATTTCAAGGAAATAATGCATAAAAATGCACTCGCAACAGCAGGCCACACAGCACAGCATAGGGTGTAAAGCAGTGCGTCGGTATCGGAATTGTGTTGGTATGTATCAGAGTTATAATCAGAAAAATAGCGGAGAACATGACCTGAGCGAAGACCTGAAGGTGACCCGACGTTGCAAATTGAGAGTATTGTGGTGTACACCGAGACGGAAACCAAGACCGACCCAGAATTCTATCAGTATTCTACACACTGCTATTGTTACTGCTACACCTTATGGCTGATTACTGATGCTGCTCCATATAAATTCCATTTTATCACAGCTATAAAAATACATACATGGT
>JAQFZE010001582.1:0-17365 GCA_034695245.1 Dicyrtomina saundersi | reverse complement strand
TACTTACGACTTACATTTTCATTCGTAATATTTCCTATATGAAAGACCATCAATATTTCACAGACTAAATCGACGGTAATTTATCCACTTCACTGTCCACTGCCACAATTAAACCTTTCGACGTTTGTAGATTACAAGTAAAGCGGCCCGTCCTACGGACGACGCCTAACAACTTTGTTTAGTCTTAAGCCCTTAAACCGATTTTGGTGTCTCTATTCCAAATTTTTGTGCGATTTGAATGAACGCTGTGAATTTTATAGGGCAAATTTAATACTGTGTAACAGAACCTATGAGCCACCCTGTATATATTTTACAAATGTATATATCTATAAAATAAATGAAACATTTTAGCCCCAAGATGACAGCTGACCAAACAAGTGATTGTCCTGTGATGAAATCATAATCCCTGCAAATATTTACGTAACCGTTTATTATCTCAAACCCAAGTACCTAGGTACTATAACGAAAACGAACCCGCATTCTATCAGTTTTTAGCCATGCAGACCCGCGTACTCTAGACTCGTTGTTATCAGTGAACAGCTCAAGTTCATAGCTCATTTAAGGCACAGATAAACAAAATAATGTGATAAAGTAGCCAAAATAATAACATGGTCCTTATGTTAGTGTGGAAATCCGCGTGAACCGGAAATTGGAAACCGGAGAACCACAATAGGGCCATTTAAATTTTATTATTATAACAGATCTAGGGTCTGGCCCGGCAGTGTTGATAAAGGTTTCTTAATAAGTCAAAATCCGACAACAAACCGCAGTAAGGAAATCCAGAAGTTCAATAATGCTGTGGTAGGAGGTCAATCGGGCTTTATGGGCATCTTTTACTTAAACTGTTTGATGTATTTACGTTTATATTTATCAAAACCTCCTTCGTACTTTACTTTAATCATGGAAAAATTCAAATCTAAACGACGGATATGTACATACTTTATACGTAGTGCCTAGTGATCTTTGATGACTATATGCACACAGCTATTTAGGAAGTATAAGTAGGAGCTGATTGGAGGCACTATATAGGGACTTGCCTAACTTGGTGTTAATAAAGGTTTTAATTTTAACGGATTTAACGGAAAATAGTTACACTGAATATTTCACATCTCATTTCCCTAATTACGTTACGAGCTAAAAAACTCTCTGATTTCTGACAGTTAAGAAACGGTTTAGTTTTCTCCCATATTTTATCACAATAATACAAGCGAAATGAGAAAGGAGTGATTCATGAATGTGTCCACGTTTGCAGAATCGATTAAGGTGCCTGTATATAGATATATACCCATCATTATAAAGCAACAGATGCATTAAAAAATAACACATGGAAACCACCACTCCGTTTATCATGCTATGTGTATATAACATATTAAATATATTAATGATTATCATCATTAATGTGCATGTGTGTGTGTGCCCGCCATGTGCGTATTTATTAGTGCATTACTGAGTGCAGGTACTGAGGCCCCCTAATGACGGTTTCTCTGGCGATCCAGATGATTTAGATGATAGATGATGTGAATGGGACAGCAGCAGGGCATGAATGTGTAGGGTATACATATACGTACTACTACTATACTATAGAGTAATACGCAAAACAATACTTTCTGCTGACGCAGAGGTTTTCCCCTGTGAATCTCCTTTCTCGGCTTTCTCTCTGTTGCGAAGGTAATGCACGGAGGCGGATACGGTTTTTCATTCACGTCATGGGAACGTTAAAGGGATACGTAGCGCAAAAAATAGGAAATTTTGACCTACTCACTACTCCTAACTTCGCTACGTACTGCTTGAACTTTCCCCTAGTTTCAACAATAATCATGTATCAAGTATACAAAAAACTGCTGTGACATAAATTACTAAAAATGCAAGTGATATATGCGAGTAAGAAACTGTAGACATAGACTGTTGGGATTACTGTTTTAAATATCACCTGTATTTTGACTGCCGAATGAAAATTAAGGAAAAACTGATTGTTATAGAGCTGTTGGTATCAAAATGATAAATAATTATTTAAATTCATTATGAGTATGAAAAAAATCGTTTGGATTCTGGACTGAATCCGCAGTAGTTGGGAAGGGGAACGATATATGAAAGATATGAGGTTGAATGAGTGAAAATGAAGCAAACAATGGGATGTGTCACATGTGTTTCAAACAATAAAGATATTTATTATTAACATCTGTCTCTGCACTGGAAAATGACTCTAATTTGTTTTGCATATTTGCCGCACAATCAATATAATATACTTATGTAATAATTGTATGTATATGATAATAATGATAAAACATAGTCATAATATTAACGGGGCAGTAAAACATTTTTTATGTAGTCACTTTTACACATTGACAAATCATTATAGTAAAGACAACGTTTCGCATGACAGTGACAATTACATAATAATAATAATATATGTTTTCAATTTATATTATTTTTTTTACTACAACGAGCTACACGATGATTTCGGAAAAAAATCGTCGTACGTGTACGATTGCTTTTTGATATAATAATTAATGCCTTCTTTCTTCAGGATCTATTTTTATATCATAATTTATTATAATGCATCACATAATTTATAATTTTTCTCTAAAACGCTAAAACTCTGTGTATAGTTTAATAATTAATTTTTTCCATAATTTAAAACCCCATATGGTTAAACTATTCTCTTATTTAATTTATTTACTTTTTAAATATTATTTATTATGTATTCCATTTTGTCAGTCTGCTCGTACTTCATCGAAATGTAACACAGAACATGCCAACACAAAGGAACAGATTTCAGAATGTTTTTTTTTATTTCTTCATGTTGAATTTAATCCATTTCATTAATAAAACTACTACACCTACCTAGGACAGCTTCTCTGTAAGTGTAAAATACAAAATGATTGCCATACACTGCATAATATTTCATTCACCGGACATTCAAACATTTTCCACAACCACGCGATTTTTCATTTTCCTCTCTGTAGTATATTTCTATCTGAGTTCCAAACAGATAGTATGTGTTTTCTTCAGTCATTGCCAGTACAAAGATATTTCGTACTAAAACTCGGAACAACAGTCGTTCGTTACGCAAGGAGTTTCTCCCAATCATAATAATTATAATACGCTATTTTTATTTCATTTTCTTACTTTTTAGACTTTCTATTCTTATGTGGTTACTTTCATTCGCGCAATGAAAACCAAACAGTTTTTACTCTTTTTTTGTAATTTATATAATAATATAATCAATATTATTGTTAAAGTGTTGTCAGTGAATCTAAAAATGTTTGAAACTTTTATTCTTGCTCTGTCGACAGCATTAATATAATAACACTAGTAATCCTATATATAGTAATAATAATAATTGTTATGTGTTCATATAGTAATATATAATGGTTACTACACTCTCAGTTTACATCTTTTCTTTCTATGTTCCTGTGTAAACAACGGATACCGGTAGCACGTATAACTAGAACTAGTCAACTATATATTCATGTGTACTGTTTTAAAAACTAATATTAAGGTTTTCATTTTGAAAAAAACACAAAAAATAACAGATTTAATAGCAATAATAATAACAACAGATTGCATCTTACATAAATAAACAATGAGTCAATTACATGGCTACAACATTAATTGTCGTAGATCTGATTACAATGAAAAAATCTAAGCTCCTGTGGGGGGATTTCAATAATTTAATCTATTTTAACTGTAAGACTAACCCGTTCTAAGACTTAATATACTTAGCTCTAAAGACGAGATACGAGCAAGTTGAATTGATGAAAATTTACAAACACTCAGAAGTTTCGTTTTTACCCTGAAGCTCCAGTTTTGGGAAAATAACATTTCATGGTAGAAAAAGATTCGCTCATTCAACTTTTCATCCATATAATGTGCTACAATTTTTTGGTGGTGTTTATTTGCAGTTTAAACTACGTTATGTAAACGAACAAACTACCTACATTTTCCCAAACAAACCCATAATTTTTCTTTATTCAAGGGGATAAATAATATTCTCCAATCCTAAAAGGTTGACCTAATTTAATATTTTTGTTACACTGTCAACTTGAATACAATTAATGCTTTAATTATGGGAGGAAGAGTCAGCATCGATATTGGAACAACTCCTTCAGCAGGAGCTACTTTCTCCCGTTTCCCAAAATACTAACAACAAACTACTAAATTGTAGCATTTTTCTTAGCCATGCTTATCTTAAATTGTTTCTAGGATATTCTTTGTTAAAAAAGAAAGGTACAGGAGGTTTGATTACTTACGCCTCGATCTGAAATTTATTACTCCGCGACAACAATTAGTTGGTGTCTTTTGATGTATCAACTATTCCAAGTCAACTCACTACTGGGATCGAAAAAAAAAGCTTTACGTACTTAACAAGTATCCTGGTACTCAATCTGAATTATAGAACAAAGGCTAGACTGCAAAGGTATCCTGTTTGTACCTGACATATATATCTATATATATTTTTATATACGAGTTAAATGAAAAAAAAAAGAAATTGAGTGACCTATTAAAGTAGTAAAAAAGGTAAAACTGGAAGGGGTCAGATAGGGGGAAGGGGCTGAGACAGGCTACATAAAAGAGTCTATGAGTGCTTCACAACAATGACGCCCGGTCGAAGCTGCTGCTGCTGCAAATGGATCTGAACAGGGATTGATTGTGGTTGCTGAAGAATAGGAGATGGGCTCCGGGAAAGTACCGGGCGAAACTCCAAATTAATAGGTTGGTCGTCTGTTTCAGAACTTCGAGCAAGACGATTAAGAACATGGTGCTTCAATGAAGTTACTGTAGTTGACACTGGATTAGAAGGGAATGTATTCCCAGACATTATCTGTTGCTGCTGACCCAAAGACGGAGGTGAATGGGTTGAAGTCAGGGCTAAGGGAGCTATTTCAAGCATAGCTTGACCATGAGAGTGACTTGGTGAACTTCCAGCAGAAGAACAGATCTCCATTGCTCGTGGGGATCCTGCGGACGGTGGAGTGGACGATGGTGTTGAGTTATTGCGATCGTCTGAAAACAGATGATCCCCTTCCAAATGACGAATAGCTTCAACTATCGTTTCCAAATTATTTCTTATCGTGTAACACCTAATAAACATCAATAAGAAACACATTAATTACTTCTCTATGAACTATACTATTCCCGCTCAAACTTATCTACTCCCACTATTACTATGCACGCAACATTCTATATTCACACAGATATATACTTATCTACAAATTACTGATACAAACTGCAACAAAGGACAACGTATGAATTCGAATTAAATGCGAAAGTATATAGGTAGGTAAATACTATACAACATTCAATGTTTTTAAACACATGCCTATTACATTTCATACGACGCATTTAAGTTAGGATAACAATTTCGTACCTTGGAGCCTCGTCTTGAATTACGCGCCCTGGAGTTGGGATACGTTGGAAGCTCTCCACTTCCTCAACCGTCTGCATTCTGTAACATAATTATACATAAATTAAAATAATGTCATGTATTGGTATTGGTACTCTACTATACTGCCGAAATCGGAGTACATTTTTATATCACATATGCTTTGGAATAAATCTGTTTACAGCACAGGTGCATTACCTCTCATGCTCAAACTTCCGGGGATATATTGGAGCTTGGTGTTGTTGCAACATATTAATGTGCTCCTCCAAACTTATCCGATGTCTACGCTCTCTTTCAAGTTGAATTCTAAGATCCACCGTCTCTCTCCGCAATTCATTAACTTCGCATCTTGAGTCTTCACCGCTTCCACTATGTTCCGGCGACATATTTCCGATACCTTCGTCCGCAGACTCCACGGCACCTGTTTAGTAAATAAGTAATATAACAATTATTATCCTACTCATTTTTTTTTCATGTATTTTCAGTACTATTCACTTCTCCATCCATACTTAAGCCCAACCATACTACACATTATTATCTATCCTAAAAAGTAAACATATAACAGTCAACGTCCACATTTATCAGCAACACTATGTAGGTACTAGACTAAAGAGTCGGTAAACACAAAATGACGGTGTAGACGGTCATAATACTTACAGCATTATTATTATCCAATTACTACAAGATCTTTTGTTCCTTCATTTCAGTCATGAAAACATCATGAAGTACTCTGATGATCTTTCATCTTCATAGCAAAAAAGGGAGCGGTCAGGGATAGCTATCCTTACGTTGGAGAATTTATCTTGCCATGATAACAAACGGTTTGATCAACAAAAACAAATACTGATTCTGAAGCGAAGTCGTATTTACAATATTTTATACGTAATATAAATACAGCTGCATAAAGTAAATACAACGACAGCTTCGTAAAGTTTTGTTAGCCTCCTATTTTTTTGTATCATCCATAATGAATTCTTACAAAATTAGTGTGGGCACAATCGACAAAATGAAATAAATTATTAATACGATAAAATATTTTCAGTATTTTTTTCAGACTAAAATTTGAAATAAAAAATATGAATTTAAAAAAATTGTGTTGGGAATGAAAATAGCTAGAAACAATAATTAAGTACAGAGAGTGTAAAAACATGAGTGGACTAAATAATAAATATAAAGTTTGAGAAATATGGCACGAAGGAACAGAACCTCAAGGTGTATTTCGTTAACATTTGTAAGATGAGGAAGTTAAAAGGAGTCTAGTAAGTAGATAGTTCGATAAGTTGTGCTCGTAAGGGACGAGAAGCTTTTATTTTCGCATACGGAAGAGAAAGAGGTTCGAGACCACCTCCGACATAAAAGGAGTGGAAAGGGCACGGAATGAAATGGAAAATGGATCGATTTCCACCTCGTTTTACGATCAGGTCGTAGTAAAAAGCTTGCAAGTTGTAAAACACCATTGAGTGAACGCAAACCGAGACGGGTTACTTACTCAACAATAAATTTCCAAGCTATGCTCGAGGAAAAACACACGTCGGTGTAGTGGTGGAGGATCTCTCCGTTTTTCCTACACCACACACCGAATTCATTGCTCGATAAGCTCCGACGCGACGTCTCCTATTGATTTTTCTCGTTTCTACTCCACCCAATCCCAAATGTACTCACTACTCACATTCATGTATTTCCTTCATAGTTTCTCTCTGGTAAATAGTTATATCTCCCATTCTACTATCATCCAGTCAGATTCTCCCGATTCAACGTCGCGTCGTCGGCGTAGTCTGCCTGCCCTTACGTTTACTATTTCATCCTACTTCTCAATACCAAGCTATGCATCTTCCCGTAAACTTTCCACTCTCTCTCTCTCTCTCTCGCTACCATAATAATATTATTATTATAGCTCGGAACCGAGGAATGGAAGACTCCGTCTACTTCTCTATGTCTACAAAAACCGTAGGCTGTCTGCTAATATATTTATACATACATACACAATTACACTATACAGTTTCGAACACCAAGACCACATTTCTACTGATAGTATAAGTTATCATTGCGCAAGAATAACCCAGGAAGGAAGTAGACAAGCTTAAGCGTTTGTCTACTGCGTCGGATCACATGATCACAAAAATATATTTCTGCAACAACTACCAACTTAACTTTATCAGAGTTACTCAATTTTTTCTTCTACGAGTTCCCCCATAGCTAGACCAGACATTCAGCAGTCTGAATAAAAAAAAAGTCGTTTCAAATGTTCAACTACGCATTCATGTTTCCTTCCTAAAGAAGCAGAATGCCTTAGCAGACTTACTTACATATTATCCACCATACAATTACACACTGCAAATATTATAGCTGATAAAAGAATAGAACACCATCACCGAGAGAGAATTGCTCAAAAATCAGACAAAATTCCAGACTAGACGCAATTATTCTAAGGTCACATTTTTTTATATACAAATGATGAGTGACTATAACAAATTCCAAGCCTAAAAATATACACTGTATATAACAGTACAGTACATATAGTGGTAAGTTAAGTCATTTTCTACCTGAAGCTCCTCCCAAAAATCATAGCCAACACACACACATACACACACACTAACAGGTACGAACTTCTAATTGAGCTGTTTCCTACCACCACCAGTACGTACGTACTACGTCCAATCAACCTACAGACAGGCAGACATAGGCAGTAGTTGTTAGACTAATGCACATATACATACTGAAACTACCTTGATAAATACGACAATGTCTAACGCTCACTAAGTTCTTATATGGATGGCTGACCAATACATGTAGCATTATTATGAACACCACAAGATATTTTTGTGGGTGGACAGGAGAGCAGACAATGTCCAAAATAAATACAGTATTCATCAAGAGTGGAAAGAATTTACCTACATATTTTAAAATAATCAATACTCAGAAAGAAAAGAATCTACCAATTTACAACCACTATTTGTTTCACTCAATAAGTTTGCAAAATTGCAGCACTACCAAAAACAATATTCGAGTAAAAATTACATACACATAAATTGACACATTATGTCATAGGCATATAATTTCAAAGCGCCGGTAAATTATATCTTGAAGATGTTGCTGCTGGGGAAATTAAAAACTGATGAGCCGATACTCAAGTACCTACTACATATATATATTTGTAAATACCTACATAAACTTCATGACAACTTTTTGTGAAACTCTCCACGTTGTGCTGTTCAAATCAAACCACGCTTAAAATATCATTACGAGATGAAATCAATCTATGGTATATGTTGGTTTCCATATGTCTAGAAAACAAATAAATAACGACTAACCTACTGACATATTCATGTCTATATGAATCTATGGGAGGATAATTATACATACATGTATAATTACATATAACTTCAAGACAGCTATTAAATCCGCGTGTCTACTGCATTGTAGTCTTTGCGTGAATAATAATATTATGTATTGTGAATAATATAATGGTATATATGTAGGTAGCAGGTACATAGTAGGTACACCAGGTAGTATACACGTCTCACCTCAGAATCTTCTATTCTTTTCCATACGAAAACTACAACTCTTACTTTACATAACATTCCTTTCAATATATAAATATAAAGTAGGGAACTATATTACAATACAATGAAGGAGCAGAAAAAAGTGCAAGGTTGAGGATATATATTACAGTGTGGTAGTAATAGCAAACTAATAATTATGATCGAGCCTTCCCGTCACTTTGAATCATTCAAACCAATCATTACAAAGACGTTTTGGAGTCAAGAGGATACACCAAGTGCAGTCATTCTTGCCCGCCCCTAATCACCAAATAATCCACCACTACCTCGTGCTTTCTTCTTCGACACTATACGTAGGTTGCTCCTTTATAAATATTCTCTACGCCGATCCAGAATTTTAATCGAGCGCAGCGTACACTACTATATAGTACTACTCACTCAATTTCAAAGCGAAAACGAGTTCATTTAATCGAGTAGAAAAAACAGTAATGCTGAATTGCTGAATAATACTCCAAAAAATAAAAACAGTCTTTCCAGCAGCATCAGCGCCATCGCAAAGAGCAAAAAAAAAAAAAACATGAGCTTGGAAATGCAAACAACTTTTTTCTTCAACTTCAACTACTTCTCGGCACTGCATTCTTTGATTCTCTCATTCCATAGTTTTTCTTCCTACTCAACTTCTCCTCCAACAACATACAACAAAATATACCTATCTACCTAAAACGTTTGCAAAACAGAAAATGTATTCAGTTCATTCTCGCCTTTAATCTATAACCTATCAGTTCAATTTTTCCTTTACAACTCTTGAGTAGTTGTAGTCATATTAGATTTACCAAGACAAGATTACCACCCAAGATATAGAAGACCAAACTTGGATTACTACATTTTACTAATGAATGAATCACACTGACTCAGTGGATATGAATGAATGAAAGAGCGGAAATTATTATTCCTTATCTTAAGTATTAGAAATGTTCTCTTCATAAAAGCCAACAGTACTATACTTATTACTACGCTCAGAAAAATATATATATGAATATGACTTTAAAATATGTACGTAATTACACTTACAAGACAACTACAACAACCACTGCACCACCATTCAAAATTAAAATCCAAATTACAATTACAATATCGCACCATAGAGGGATTCGATTAAAAAAATAATTAATTACCGTCTATAGTTTTTCGTCGTTTAACAATAGTTGGTGGGATTTCAACGGCGGGTGAATGAGGGGAAGAGTAGACGTTTCCTCCAGGAGCCGCCTCCCCACCATTTTGAGATACTACTAAACGCTTCAGATGTGCATTCTGTTGAACCAACTTATTCTTTTCCTGCTGAAGTTGATAAATATACTCGGCTGTCTGTTGGAGTATCGCCGCCTGCAATCCAAACAATAAATTCATCCAACTTTAATTGACATGAACGGACAAGTCACTCATCTCTCATTATCACTTAAATAAAACATTATCACACAAATAATATACATATAATATTATATACACACTCATTCACAGCTGTATTTGTATGCATTTTTAATGCAGCGCCCAAAACAACAAGGGCTTAATTCGTGTTGGAATTGGAATGCCACGCACACACACATACACACCCACCCATATGAATGTGAACCACTACACTGCAATGCAATGCAATGGAAGTCAAAATAGGACGTACTACTACGTTAAGTAATTATATACCTACATATATATGTGTAGTGGTGCTGCAAAGGATACACGAGGATGATTCCTGATATTACTTTTTCTACGAATAAAATATCGATCGCAGCTTATTTTATGGCAACCAGACTACATGTTACTTTTTAAGGACGAAACGTAAAGCCGCCTGTCATTGACGGCTTCGTCGGTCTCCTCACGTTTACATTCAACCTTGCTCGTAAAATCACATGACAGCTCATTCATATATATGTGCTCAAAAGTAGAAGTGGAAATACACTGTATGGTGGTGGTTGTTGAGTGATCAAACTATCCCCCACGCTTTCCTCTATACTCTCTCTCTCTCTTCTTTCTAAATACTACGGGCGTAAAGTCAATGTGGTAGGTACAAACATAAACCACATTATTTAACAATGTCCTCCATACAATCATATGTATATACTTCATTTCGCATAACCCTCAAAATGTGGACAATCTAGGTAGCAGCTCACCTTAATTTATATTGACGCCTTTTTACCCTGGAAATTAAGATAGTTCTCCAATGACTCAAACTCTCTATATACTTATCATTTACAATATTCTAGTTTGCACACAAACAGTGTACAGTATGTACACATGTATTTATAGGTATTCATTAATAAAAAAAACCATTTACGCTCATGCACACAGTAAATAATACATCACGTAATAATTATATGTGTACCAAAAAAAGTAACAAGGTTTTATACTTAAACAATTGTATGTCTACGTACCATACCTATACAAAATAAAAGCTACACTGACCAACCGAATGATTTTCTAAATGTGTAGGAGAGTACTTTTACTTACAAGTAGTAAATTATCACTCTTCTACCCTTACAACCATTTATTAAGTTATCAAAAAAGTATTTATAAAAATACCTACTACAAGAAAGAGTGTATCCAAACGTCGAAAATGATTACAATTTCCCTTCATTTATTCCCCCCGCATGGTTTGCCAAATTGGAAAAAATTATACACTAATGTTTCTCAAGTTATTTATAGTTTAATGTGGAGTAACTTTAGTATATGCATACAGATATGTATACCCACCTATCTACATACGTAATTTGATCTGGATAGTGTGAAATGTGTGAGCATTTACATCTACTCACAACACTCACACTCTGAAAGTACAACTACCTACTCCTATATATGTACTACAAGGAAGCGTGGGAGCACGCTCCAAATTATATTTTCTACTAACCGAACCACAGTTTTAGTACGTTGCATTTCATATGGTATAATAGTAAGAGTAGTAGATATTTTCCCAGTCTGCATGAGTACTCACTCGTTCGAGATAGAGCTGAGTAGCTGAGCGAGAGAGAGAGAAAAAAAAAAGAGACAGAGCTAATTTTAAACTTTTCGTCTAGCCATACTAAAAACTTCACAAAATAAAATCACACACAGTCCTAACTTCCAACAACCCAACCCCAACCAGTCAGCACGATGCATCATGCCTCATACTCACACTCTAATCTATATTGTACTATAACAACTAATCGCACTGTCTCAACTCTTGATTCCTCGCACATAGTTTACAATTTAAAAATGTACCAGGCTCTTCCCTCTTTAGCATAGTCAATAGAGGACGAACCCACCAAAAAAAAAAAGATTTCTTTTATCATCTGTTTAATCATGCCGGGAAAGGCTTCCTTCCTGTACACTTATTTCATGTTCTTGAACTTGGAACTATAGCGAACGGGAATTTCATTCTCGTATTTTATCTCATCCCTTCTCGCTTCCCCAATGATGATGATAAACAAATACCAAACTACTACACACATGAATAACAAGAACCTCACACATCACATCATCATCATCATCATCATCATATTATTATTATTATTTTTATATTCAAAGTATTGACCCGCATATTCTAGTATGTAGTACTTTATTACATTAACATCTTTCTGTATTCACTCCCATTCTCAACATTCAAAGCTTCACCACACACCACCCGTCTAAAAAGGCACAACTTACTTACTGACCTTACTCCACACTGACTGGCATTGGGAATTTTTTTTGGAAGTCAGCTCAGTACCAGGATAACTATTATAAGCAAGGATAAAAGCAAAATGTCTCGTTAATTATTCAGAATTCTGTTCTGTGTGTCATTTAATTGTTACGCGGACCGGATTTTAGCCCAATTTCGAAAATAATATAGCTAATACATAGTGCCATAGGAGAAATTAATGAAAAAAATAAAAGATTTTCCGATCATGCAAACCCATAGCATATAAAATGCAATAAACACAAACAAACATATACATGCACACGAGAGGATCGTTTCACAACTGCTGTTCAAAATAAAATACGTTTATATTATAAGGACACGGACTAAATGAAACATAACAATGTATTTCCCTTTCGGTTCTATTTGAACGTTTGCATGGAAGGACCATCGAAAGGGGTACACTACGAGCATTTAATATGACACAATACATGGACATGCTAAGGAGCACAGGAAGTATCAAAAACTGAACACGACCTATAATTTAATAGAAATAAAATTAGGGAAAAGGAAATACAAGGTGGAATTCGAAGAAAAAGAGGAAGAAAAAAAAACGTACTGTAGTGCAGATGAATCACACATTGAGAAAAGGAGCGTGGGACATGCTCATATTATGGAGTTTGAATAAAAAGGAGACGAAGAAGAAGAAGAAAAGCTGAGAGAGCGAGAGAGAGAGAGAGACCAGCTGTTATAGTATATTTAGTATTTTAGGTTTAAGTCTCAGAGAACACAGCTGTGCCGTATGGCTTCCTCTAACCGCCAAATATTACACAACCTTATTTTAATCTTTTATTAGTCAGAGAATGAAAGATATTTTTTTTTTAAGTTAAGGTCAGTTTCATTAGTACGTCTTTCAAGAGGGAAGAGAAAATCCGAGATGTGTGAGGATTCGCTCCATATTTTCCCTCTTCTCATCATGATACTCACATCCCTCCCTACATATACATATAATTGTTCTGATCCCTTCATCCCTATGCACCCAAATATTATTTACACTGAATCAAACAACTATATGGTTTTTCTTTCATTCTATAATCTTATATATACAGACTACACACACACAAAAAAAATAGAACGAAGGTGCAGCTGATTTTCCAGATAATAATGATTGTTGACGAGGGATAGGATCGCCGTCGTACTCATCATCAGCCGGAGAGCTACACAGCTCCTTTAGACCTTTTACTACAACTCCTAAATACGTACACACAGACACACACACACCTTGAACGTTTCCACAAGCACGTTTCTTGAGTGAAACATGTTCAGGCATGACGTGATCTAAATTAACACGCTCAGCATTTGCATTCTTATGTAACCAGCCCAGGCACAATGTGTGAAGCTATAGAAGAAATATTCCCTAGAAATTGAAAAGACTTTTTAGAAAATCTTTCCCGTTTCCTTTTTCATCTTTCCACGAAGGAACGAGCGGAGAGAGAGAGGTTACGTTCAGGAGCTGTACACAATGTAGAAAGGACGCACTACAAGAACCGAATCGTCCAACAACCAGCTGTTCCTTTCTTTTCAAAACTATTATATATACATCCTTCCCTGTAAATCCTCAACTGAGCCGTGTGATAAAGAAAAGAGACTTATACAGACAGATATGCACATACTCATCCAACTTGAAGGTATATACATAAATAAATATACCTATAGTTAGCATTCCCAGCAGCGCTTCCCTATAGATATTATCAACATATCAACCAATTCCTCTGTCCAAATATATATACTATATACTATTCAGCTTCATGCTCTTGTCGCGTGCGGAAGGTTGTCGAAAAAAAAAAAGAAAGAAGAAAAAAAAACAAGGAGCAAACAACACAACTACCTTACGCAAGACTGTAATATATAAAATCATCACGCAGATGGATAAGGACGTAAGGTTACAGATGTCAATATAGGTAAGATAGTGTAGACTAATGTAATAAGTCATACTTGTAAAGTTGACTACCTTTATACCTATATAGTACGCAGCGTACAAACTAACGATCACCATCGTAATGGATACGCTCAAGATACGAGTATAGAGCATATAATACAGATGTAGGTACCTACCTACTAGCTCATCTGCTGGTCTGCTCTATCTCGTACTTTCGGCCCTGGCTTTATTTTTTTTTTATTTCACTCTCAAATACTCTCCATTCAGTCTGCTTTTCGTATTTTTCGTGATTCACGCAAAATGTTGTGTGCCGTCTGCTGTCGTCGTCGTCGTTCAAGTTGAAGATGCAAGCCAAGAAATTTCGAGCATGCGACTCTGAGCCAGACAGAGGATCGAACGACCCCACCAAGGAATGAGACTCACACTACTATATACTCAGTCAGTCATTCCATTTTACGTGGTAGGAATAAACAATGGGACTTTTGCATGTAATCTCCCATCCCCCCTCCCCTCTCTCATTTTTTATATGTACATGCCATAGGTACACATACACGGATATTCTTTGATCATCTCAGTTAAGATTATGATGAGAGAGAGAGACAGAGAGAGAGAGGAGTGTGTGACAAAGGAGGAAAAGGAAAATATGTTCAGACAATGACAATACAATACAATAGAAAACTTCCAAAAGTCGCTCGCTCGCATCAAGTCCTACATCTCATCTCATACTCATTGAGCCGAGTCCTCTCCTCGTAGTAGTACAGAAGATAGCATCCTCCTCCTCCTTCGTCCTATCATACTCTACGTGTACGAATATGTAATAAAATAATCATTACTCGTTACAACTCGTACAACTTCTACTTCTCTCTCTCTCCCTCAAGTCAGACAGAGCTAGTGAGACTAGAGAGAGACACACACACACAGGTCCAAGTGCGGAGGGAAGATAGATACATATAGCTGGATATTTCACAATACACTCGAGACGGAGACTACACGTATGAGCTAAGGTACACATATACACATATAGGCTCATGATGAGGATGAGAGGAGACTCTCGTCGTACTGACTGACTGAGCGTATGGCTCTTCTTCTGGGAGTCGCAGTGAGTCTGTAAAATTCTGTAATGCAGAGGGTTCAGTGTCTGCAGACGCAGAGAAGGAATTCCTAACTACTTAGCTACATACATAGGATGAGATACAGACATATGACTGATATAATATACTTGGATTCTGGTCTGACTTGGCTTTGGTTTGGCTGGTCTTCTATTCCGGTTGAGTCGTTTGAATTCCTTTCCAGCTTGCATCCAGTTGGCCCATCCGTGAACTGACACTTACTACAACACTTTACAGAGAGCGAGCGAGGAAGCGAGAGAGAGAGAGAGAAGACTCTGTATCGTGGAAACTCTTTTAACATGGGAAATGTAGTAGGCCTAGGACATGTGTTCAAGCAAGGGCAGTTCAAGGGCAGAAAAGCGTTTATCGATCCGAGCGTCTACAACTAAAAGGGGGCGGACGGGGATGTTTCACTCTCACACAACAGTCAGTAGTCTACGTCTCCCAAAGTCTCCTTCTCATCTCCTCTCTTCTCTGTCTCACTCTTCCACCATCAACCAACCAACCAGACCAAATAGACCACCATCCATATCCAGACACACACGGCACAGACTCTTTCAAGAAGCTCTCTCTCTATTCTCTATAGCTTTTTATCCTCATCCAAAAATTGCAAAAAAATGACTGAAGGTGTGGGAGTTGTTGAAAGAGTAGGAGTTGAAACCAAACACAACCTATATATATATTCAGTCCATATATCTCTCCTTTTCCCCCTTCCTCCACTTCCCTCCTACACATCCATACATTCATCCCTACTACACACAGACACGAACCACAACATCCACACAACTCCAACTTCCAATAGTGTACCAGGACGATACAATCATTCTCATAATTTCACCTCAATTCAAGTAAAAAATACAGACAGACAGTGTACAGAGAGCTACGAACAAGATTCTGATAAAACTAAATAAAAAAGATCCAGCATACGTTTCCTTCCTAAAAACATGCAAAACTTGGCCATATGATATTTTGTCAATATAATAATCATAATAATAATAATATTATATAGGTAAATTATTTTACAATATAATATTTCCACACAGTGACAGTATACCCAATTTACGTCAAAGGTACTTCCATCACTCCAAAAAAAAAGCTCCCTCTCTATATGCAATTATATGAGGGAAATTTTGAGTTAAAAAAAACTCAAAATAAAATATGAACTTAGTTGGGAAAAAAATTGAAATGGAAAGCATGAGATTTTCCATTGGACGATTAAAGTGGCCAAGTCTACGTGAGGTATGAATGGAACTAGGATACATTATAATATTTCTGTCAATCATAATGATTTTAAAAGCCAAGAGGATCACAATATGTAAGAAGATCACTTTAATATGGTAGCAAGCTTCTCAAATTTAAAAGGAATCTACACAGAGCGAGAGAGAGAGCGAGAGCATATACTCATAGATTTGTGAGTCTTAAATATCTTGATACTGCATAAACAAGATTACAATCCGCAGCTCGCATGAAGAGCACAAATTTTAAGTAGGTACTACAGGCTATATATACATAATAATGGATAGATAGATACAGTTTTCTTTCGAGTACAGATCATGTAAGGGTAGATAGATAGGTAGGTAGGTAGGTAGATGATTATATTATGTGTAAAGGTAGAGGCATTGTAATTAAGTTAATGTATAAACTAGTTGTATCATACATGAGGTAAAAGTCTCTTATGTCTTTCAGTATTTTTCTGCCGCTAATCCATAACGCTTCTCGAGAAGAGTAATTCACAACACAGCACAGCCTTCTATTAAGGAAGAAGAAGAAGAAGAAGAAGAAGAA
>JAQFZE010001581.1:0-17367 GCA_034695245.1 Dicyrtomina saundersi | reverse complement strand
CCGTGATTTAATAACAGTATATATATACTGAATTGCCTGACACTTTAATAAAAATTAACTCAAACTCAAACTCAAACAATGTAAATTAGGTAATTGAGGTTTACAATACTTGACTTATTCTTTTTCAGGAGCTTACTAAGAAGGGGAACAACAACTATAGACTTTAAAGTCAATATTGAAAAGTTAACCCATTTAATTTAATTTAATTAACCGGAGCACGTTTCACCATGTTACCTACCTCCACCGCCTGGTGGCGAGGTATCAACTACAGGGTAGACACGGGTAACGTCATATAGTAATTAAGGTATTTTTGAAATTTCGAGTTCCAAAAAATAAGATGTATGTCAAATTAACCAATCAAAACAAGGTTTTTATTATAGCCAACTACTGTTTTAAATATTATTATTGTTTTGAAATCCACCCGGGTATTACGGGTTAGGATATGCATGCTACTACTAATAGAAACCAGTGTAGAATTATTCAATATTTATTTATTAATTTGAATAATTTAAAATCAACAAATTATTAATTAAATTTATAATGAGTGGTGAAATTGAATATAAGATAAACTTAATTGATGAAGCATAGGGAAGGAGAAAATATCATTGAACGGTAGACTGAACGAAAGAAAATAAGACAGATCTCATTGATATTTGGAAGGTGACGGACGTCATTGATATTACTCCAACCTGAGATTAACATGATATTGTGACATTAAGATGAAAAGCGACAAATATTGAATAAACGAAGATTTTATTATTTTATTTTAATATTACGCTAAGTTGTGTTATTTATTGAACCACAAAAAACTTCAGCGGCGATAACGATGACTTATGATCGCTAACACGTGCATTTTACTAAACAAAAGTATTGTGTACTAGGAAAAAAATGTTTCATTTGTATATAAAATACCCAGTCAACATTTCAATTTCATAATGAGATTATAAACTTCTCATAAGCACATAAATAGCTCATATATTAAAATGATAATTTACGGAAATCATTATGATGGAATATAAATAAGCTCTTTTTCATATCGTTTCATTATTGTCTCAGAAACCCATTCGGTTTATGAGTGAATATCATAACCATAACATAAAGCTATTCTTTATATGAGCTAATCGCGCGCATGGGCAGTCGATATCACAAAAGGCTTACAAAAACATCAAAAGCCTCAGAAATCAAACTCCCGTCGCGCATGAGCACCAAATATCCTAAGACTCAGAAAAGCATCAAAAGTTCTCATAAATGTGTTCAGCTTGTACGTGACACTGAGACACGAGTTTAGCGGCAATGTAAGAAAATATTTAACCGAAACCATAATTTTCAACTCAGCATCTTCACCATCCGCACTGTCCTACCAAATACTACAGTCAAGTTTCAATTTTCAGAAAACTTTGCTGTTAATTGTGAGTAGTAAAACCATAAGCTCAATAGAACTTTTACTTTACTAAACAACTAACTTTCAGTTTGAATACATTGTGTTGTGAGTGTAAGTCAGTTATTTATTTTTTGTGAGTGTGACTAACAATGAACAACCACAAATGCTGAAGTTACTGCTCAGAAAATTGCGGCTTTAAATACAACAGTTTAACCACAGTACTGAGTACAGAAAAATGGTTTCAGCTCTATTAAAACGCTTGATAGAAGAAATTCAGACTACAGATTAATCCGAATTGCTCTGAAACTGGAACGTAAACCCAAACATTTGTTGAACTTCTGTTATGAATCAGTTTACGAACGAACCCAAACTATTTTTCTGTGCACAGCACTTTCATATAAATTCCTAATAACAGTTGTATAAATTCTCAAAAATTAAGACTGCCCGAAGGAAATCTAAGTTTTTTCCACGTTTGGCTGCTATAAAACAGTGACAATTAGACAACCAGAAGTAGTTATAGGCATTGTGTTTGATTTTTAAGTGTTTTGTTTCGCATTTTTCCATTTGAAAATTAAAGCTATTGGTTTCAGTAAATAGTAAATGGTAGACCAATTGTTTATAGTTGAAAAATATTAACAAGTGTTAACTGTATTAGTGATGCTAACTTGTGAAATTAGTGACAAAATAGTTATTTATTTAGCTTGTAGTACTCGATAGGTATTAAATGATGTAATAAATTATTTGCGTGCATCAAACCAGCGCAGCGTGCTCTTTATGTAATTCATTCACTAGGGTACAGATGCCAGTGTACTTCTTATAAATGCATTATGTATACATCATATAACTGAGGTTTGCATGAGATCATTGTGAGCTCCTTTTGATGCATAATTGCGGACATTCTAAACTTTTAAAGAGCTCAGTATAATATCATTGTAACTCATAAAACATATCATTATGAGACCGAAACTCTGAGAAATATGATATCATATGATATCATTATGATATCGAAATGCTGACTTGGTAGTTACTGTCAATTTTACCATTTATATTCTCTCTTCATCCTCTTCTATGCGTCATCATTACAGCTCATCTGATTGTGAGAAAAATTTACGTCTCATAATAGAAATCAATAATTTATTGATTTTAATTATTCAAACTCATTGATTAATGTTGAATCATTTTTCACTCGTTTCTCTCGTAAAAAAACACTTAAACATAATATGTAGGTACAAAATTCTTATGGCATAATATAATTATTTGGAGAACAATGACTTCTAATGGCTCTTAAAAATCAAAAGTATTTATTGCCTTCCACTCTCTCGAGTGCTGATATACGTCATTGTGATCACGTTTTCTGAACGTTTCACACAATGACGCATATAAATACGTGCATTAATTTAACTGTTAATTTAATTTAACTTTAAATTGTATACTTATTGGAGAGAAATTTCAAAATATTGTCTAGACAAAAAATCAATTTTACCATGAAGGAAAGGGAAAAGGGAGCCATCACTCAATTGAAATTGGTTATAGCACCTATGATGAACCAATTATGTGAAAAAACAACTGATCCGCATAAGATAGCCTATAATTTATTCAGAAAGGAATATATAACAAAACCCATGTTGGATAAAATCGTAAGTTGTTTCGATTTAATTTATAAAATTAAAAACTAAAATCCAAAATGTAGACCAAAGCCCTTGTTTCATTTAACAGTAAGTTAATTAAAGTTTGGAAATATTAATTAATGACTCCCAATGTTGTTGTTGTGGTTTAGGAGGCAATGCCTACAAAAGCAGAGCGCTGCTATGAGATGTACTCGACGTGTATCAAGCAAAAATTGCCCACGGACACACTTGTCACCGTCCTTTACGACTCCGGGAATCCCCGCATCGCCGATCTTGTCCATTTTGCATATATAATACAACAATTAGTGAGGACGACGGAGAGAGATATTCATGAAGAAAATGGTATTTCCTTAGTGCACCGCCCGGCTGAGGAATTAACGGGTCAAGCAGTGCAAAGAAAAAGTCAAAGTAAACGAGACACTTTGGATTATTTAAATCATGGGACCCACCCACCCCCATGTCATCACTTGAAAACTATTTAAACAGCTATATATCAAGCATATGATATGGCATCAATGTCCACCCGCACGTCGTATGGGAGTAAGATCTCGATAGAAATGTGAAGTAAGAAGCATTCTATGTAGAAATAAATTTATTCTACAAAGATACTAACAATTTTGGCTTGATAGACACATTCTTGTAAGAATTTCTTCAGTTTCTTACTAGAAATCTGAGGTTTTTATTCTTATAAGAGTTGTGACGACTTTTCTTCAAAGAAATTTCGTGTGTAGCCCAAAAGCGCTGTTCTTTTAAGACCGTCACTCAAAACAGTATCGTGTGCTCATGCGCAATCAGCCTGCCTAGCACAACAGTATCATAGGAATCGTCCATAAATGATGTCATGGATGACATGAAGATTTTATGATAAACCCACCCACCCTAACAAAAGAGCCACTTTTTTAACTTTTTTAACATTGCTTTAAACGAAGAGATTTCTTGGACCCACCCACCTAGATGATAACATCATTTATGGACGATCCCATTATAAGACTTCGGCACCTCTACATCTTGATCTATAGCATATCCAAATGTAATGCATATTCCATACATCATAGTTCGCACCAAATCATTCCAGTCACCCGACACAGGCCCAGCCAATACGAGCCTCGTCCGTTATAATATAGTATTGAGGGAAAATATAAAACTCGAAAGTGTGAGATTGAAGATTGTAGTTTCGATTTTGGTTTTTCCATATTTTCCACCTAATTCATATTTCAGTGGTTAAGTATTAATTAGTGGAATAGTTATCACTTAAGATAACAGCCAGTTATTTCGGGCTGCAGTATTAGGTGCTTGTTTTGTTAAGTTTGACAATGTGTCAACAGTTACTACTTTATTTCTGGATCGTGCTCTATGGTTCATAGAAAAAACCACTATGTACTAGTCAAGGCTGGAGTTGAAGTTTACAAACTGAAGTCGCCACAACATAAGCTGGTGAGTTCTTATTTTAAATGTTGTTAGTTAGAAAACATTGTAATTTTTTAGTGCATGACATTAAGAATGTGAAAAGATCAAAATTATTAGTTGATTTAATCGACAGTGGCTGGTAGACATAAACGAATACGCTTGTTACTGTCAATTGCAGTATACAATTCATCAAAAGATTACTAATTACTTCTGACTTCGGACTTTCACTTTTGACTATTATTTTTTTCCAATGTATGTTAATCATTTACTATTGTTTCAGCGGTGGTAAAGAGCTCGTTTAATTGATAAGTTTAAAGTTAAAGGTAACCCAATTGTTGACTAATTTCAGGTCTAATGACAGATTTACGCGCCTGCTGAATTGGTCACCTTGAAAAAGACGCATTGGCCGGTGCTTTTGAAGACTTGTTTCTGCTGCTGACATAATTTTATTTTTCTGTTAATTACCTACAGTAATTAAAGATTAAAATGTTTATTAAATAAAGAACAGTTTTTCAATGTATTCGAGAAATAATGGTGCAATTATTAATTAATCAATTATTTTTGCATACGAAATTGTGAGTCTAGTAGGTCAATTAAAAGAATTCTATTAAGAAAGGTATATTGAAAAATGAAAATGTTCTTTATAGTCCAGGCTTATAAGAAATATAGCATCGCATGACAAGCATGGGTTCTATTAAGAAGTATGAATAATTCCTTATAGATCAGGCTAATAAGCAAATAAGTAACGTGAAACCAGCTAGTGTTCTTATAAGAAATGCGAAATCGTTCTATGAAGAAATGAAAGGAATTTCTTACTAGCCAAACTAGTGGGTATTTTTAAAAAACTCCCACTCACTTTCTTACTCGCTCTGGCTAATAATATCTTATAAGAACTGAGTGTGCGGGCAATCCAAATGTCAATAGACCCGCACTCCCCCAACGAATGAAATCATTTATGGACGATCCCTAATGGGAACCAGTTTAGACTCCAATTGAAATTACAACGTCATTTTTAATAAAACTAACGATTTGATTAAATGGAAGATTGTAATTTATAATTATAACTATTAAGTACTGTAGTAATTAGTTCGTAATGTGTTTCAAGGCAACTTTCTATTTAATCAAAGGACTATTAAATATAATGTTTTTTAATAACTTATAGCAATAGAATTTTGGAAACTGTCCTTTAGCACACAAATTGAAGAGCACTGTGTGAGCGTAGCTTAGTTTATTTTTACAAAACCATTTTATAGAGCTAAACATAATTAAATTGGGCTGTGAATAACTTAATTCTCTATCTTTATACAAAAAAGGTGGACCGACCTACGGACGGCAATTTTCTTCTTTGTTTTTCTCGTGACAATACTGATAATAAATTTTTTGAATATTTTTACACATCATTTTTGTTCAAAAAAAGTTTTTGTTTTTTACAAATTTATTTCTACATTTTTAAAATGGCTTCAAAGGCAACTAAAAAAGTAACACCATATTTTTAAATTATTCGGTAACAAAACGTATAATGTTGAAAAATGTTATAAATATTCAATATTCAGTAATGATTGTGTGTGCGTGTGTGTTTATTGCCAGAATCAGACAAAAGCCGGGACAAGTACTGGGGTCGAAAAGCAGAATGAGACAGAAGCCGGGACAAGTACTGGGGTCAAAAAAGGCATGAATACAGCTGAGCATAAAGTAATTGATGATTGCAAGAAGTACATTTGTAAAAATCTTCAAGGCAGCAGAAGGGAAAAATTCCTTGACTTATTAGTTCGTAAGGAAAAACTCACGGATAAACCCGTATGTACTAATTAAAGTATAGAATTTTTATATTTAAACCAAATAATTATACTAACAAAAAATAAGGTTACTCAATAATTGCAAATTTTTTTACACATAGGCAAGCAGTGTGACAATTGATAAATGGTTCACCACTGTTTTCGACCAAATTAAAGACAATTGCTCCATGGCGGAGCTCATACAGTTTTTAAGAGAAACACACAATAATCACATTATTCAAAAATTGGAATGGTATCAAACCAAGAACGCAATGCCAGCCAAGTATTTAAAAAGTTTACAAAACGGCGTTAGTCTCAGCTGGAAGCTGGTCCTAGTCCTACTTGCATTTTCTGTAGGATACGTGATTTTAATAATTAAGTGGGAAGGCAAGTATTTATTTTCTTGGGACTACATTTCCTCAATTCTTGTCGACGTCAAAGGCTTTCTAGTATCGTCCTGGATAAGTTACGGATTGAAGGAATTCGGTTACAACCGTTGGAATGTGTATAAACGATGGATTTGGAGTAAATTTGGTTGGCCAGTCGAGGATTTTGATGAAGAGGAGGATTTTGATGGAGAGGAGGAAGAGAAGGGAAAGAATGAGATTCCATAAGCCACCTTGAAAGATGAAAGCGTAACGCTGCTACTGCCTCCCTCGCTTAATTAAAGCTATGGATCCGCCACGCTGCCTTATGCTGTCGTTAAAAAATTATGATTTTATTAAACAGGTGCTTTGTTTCTTTTTTGTCAGCTTTTAAATTCGTTTGTAACGCTCAAATATCCATTTATTTTCTGTACAGTAACATAGTAGACAAATTTAGTTTATCGATTAGCCGTAATCCCGTTATATATGCCTTAAAGTACATGACACGGCGAACATGCACTGTGGTATAGTACACTACATGTGGATAATTAATTAACATGCGAATTCCCAACAGAAATGCAAAAAGATATTCTAATTATTTTAATGGTTATCTTGCAAATGTGAGAAAAACATCTGGAAGCGTGACTTCGGTCACTAAATAGTCTTGCATAACATCTTGAAACGTGTCCTTCAGCGCCTCTGTCGTTTTAAATAGCGTTGCCAAGGACAGCTCCGCGTTAAGAAGGTGGTAATGAAATGAGCTCTGTTCGTGAGGGAAAAAAAATTAAACTTTAAAAGCTTTGAAATAATACAACTATGACAAGATTTACGAGGTTAAAAATCGTCATGCCTGCCGCAAGTCTTTTAAGATGCACGGAGGGAACGCATTAGTAACTGAATCCATAAGTTCTGCAATTCTCGGCGGCACAAGTAGGCCAGGAAGCAGGAACATCTTCAGTTTGATATTGAGGATGTAGCCTTGTGCAAATGTTTGTTTTAAGTAATTCACATCACCAATGCACTGCAACTTCCCTTTTGCCATAATTGTCAAACGGTCGCAGACCGCCTCGCATTCTTTCATGCTAGACACATTTAAATTTCAAAACACATTTCATAAAACCATTACAACATATACAACATATCGTCGGTGAAGAGTCATTCTGTCGTAAGACCAGTGCACAGCTAAAATCATTTTGTCAGAAGTCCATTCGATTCCTAAAGTCATTCTGTCGCAAGTCCATTCAATTAGTAGCTACTGTCAAGGTCGCTTCCACGTTGTTCTATGCAATAGGTGGGGGTGGGATGGTAATAAATGTATTGTGCTCATGACCTACACTTAGGGGCCGTCTACAAAAGACGTAATAAAAATTCAATTTCCATGTTTTGAAAAGTGCAAATGTTCGATTTACATGTTTTTCAAAAGTGCAAAATGTTCCATTTACATGTTTTGAAAAGTGCTAAATCTTCTATTTACATGTTTTTTAAAAGTGCAAAATGTTCTGGAAATGGAATTTTAATTACGTCTCTTGTGGACGACCCTTAAGTGAGCGTCATGATTACAATACAGTCAGTAACATACCACCCCCACCTAATGCATGGGACAACGCGGAAGCGACCTCGACTGTAGCTACCAATTGAATGGACAATGGACTTGCGACAGAATGATTTTAGCCGTGAACTGGACTCACGACAGAATGATTCTTTGCCGACGATGTACGAATATTTGCACTATCATTGACATCATTTATGGACGATCCCTAATCAGTTTGTTTTGTACCTGTGGGAAGTGAGAACGATGGACTGTCCCGTCTCCGTCACATCCGCCATAATCTTCCAAAATTGTCTCCTGGCCACGGGGTCCACGCCGGACGTCGGCTCGTCCATTAGAATGATGGGAGGGTCACCAATCAAAGACATGGCTGTGCATAAACGACGCTTCATCCCTCCGCTGTATTTCCGACACTCCATATTTGCACTATTATCCAGTTCTGCGAAAATGAAATTAGGTCATTATTTTACTGGCCCAATAATTGACTAATATACATACTCTATCAGACACTACGCACCGGCCATGGCAATCCATTTAGTTACATTTGCCTCCATCTTGTTTCCTGGAACTCCGCGAAGTCTTGCAAAAAGAAGGAGCATTTCTTTCCCTGTGAGAATCCCGATGATTCCGTTGAACTGAGGGCAGAAGCCAACATTTGAAAGGAATTTACGCCCATGTTTATTGAGACTCGTCCGACCGTGAGAAGTAAATACATCTCCGAATGTAGCGGGTTCGTCCCTGGTGATCATTCTTAAAGCGGTCGACTTCCCCGCCCCATTCACTCCCAACAGGCCAAAGACCTCCCCATGTCGAACGCCGAATGTCACCTGCTTACTCGCGTCAAAAAACATTCTAAGGCTCCACACAGTCAGTGCATTCTCATATACTTTTCCTACATTTTTAAATTCGAAAAAAAATATTTAAAAATAATTTCGTCAATGACATCATTTATAGACGATCCCTTACCAGTTTTCATCAAACGTTGAATTCTCGTTTTCTCCGCTGTCACATCTGGGTCTTCCGTTCCCCCTGCCTGTCTCTCTGTCCCTAGCTGGGCCTCAGTCTTAGCACACGTGATTTTACGACAATGCCTGGATTCAGTCACTAAAAGCGTCAGTATTAAAATGAGGCCCATGGCCAGCATAATAACGAGGTTGAGCGCGATCCCAGGAATGTCGTGTGCGTCTGATCCGTCTGATCTTTTGAATATTCCACGACTTTTATCCAGCCAGAGGTAATACGCCTTTACCTTGCATCCTGGATCCAGATACGGCACCTTCACACAGACGCCATTGCTCAACGCAGTCCCCACCAAACTTTGAATACTCGTCTTGAGCGCAAAACCCGGGCAAAGTGAGCAAAATGTGTGAGTAGCTCCCTCCCATTCAAAGGCGCCCCAGAGCCAAATTATGAATGGAAAGAGCAATCCTGGAAGTTGGAAATATCCAAAGCACTTTTCGAGTTACCGTGACAACAAATACAAGGCTCCCAAAATGGCGGCCATATAGTGAATGCTATGGGGTACTGGGTACAATGTGTGTTACGGAGGATGAGATATTCATGGGTACGTATCCTTTATTGTATTTATTGTCCTAACCTGAAAGAACTTGAGCGAAGATAACAGTAAAGAATCCTTCTGCTGCTCGGAAATGACAGCTGACTAAATACGACATCCAAATTCCCGTGAATCCAAACGTTGCCAGCGTCAGAGCCAGAACAGCTGCAATGGTTGGCAAAAGATAAAGACAAACCCACATTAATTAGGAAACATTTAACCGGAAATTACGAGTGGGAATCATTTTTACATTTTTACCAGTAAGTACATCATCGTGAGTAAAGAATCAAATTGACCCACCTCCATATTTAGTCAAACCAACATGCACTTTCTTTAAAAGAAATTAGAAAGTTTTTGTTACTTAATCGTAAAAAGAGCCCAGTAGAACACTTTGCAATTTTCAAAAACATTTAAATCAAACATTTTGCACTTTTCAAAAACATGAAAATAAAACATTTTGCGCTTTTCAAAAACATAAAAATAGAACATTTTTGCACATTTGGAAACCATGGAAATAGAACATTTTCGCACATTTGGAAAAAATGGAAATAGAACATTTTGCACTTTTCCAAAACATGTAAACGGAACATTTTGCACTTTTCAAAAACATGTAAATAGAACATTTTGAACTTTTCAAATAACGCTTAAAAATACTAAAATACAGAACTAACAGTTAAAGCTTCGATCTTATTGAGTGTGTTTTTGACATTGATATATTGTCTTATTTCTAGCTTAAATTGCGTATGTTCACCGTTTTGATTATGCACTTACGATGGGAATGTCAAGAGTACTCAATGACTCAAATAAAAATAGGGTTCATATTGCAGTGATTAATGTGGCAGTGGTTTCTGCGGAGCAGGAACCGAACCTTAAAAACTATTGCCAAATTAAATGTAGCATTAGTATTTGTATTAGCTGACATAAGGTTTTGTAATCATATTTACCAAATGGTTCAAAACTTGACGGGAAGCCGTTCAGTGTTAAGATTAGAAACGAGAGAACTGCCAGCGCAGAGATGATCAAGTAGACTGTGAAATCCACGATGAAGAATGACAGCCAATAGGCAATCCTACTCACGCCTGTCATCAACTGGAGGTGTTTCACCTGTAATTTTAACAATAATTAATGATACCCTTTCCAAACAGGAATAGTGCATACATGTCGTCACGTCATGTAGGGTCAATGAGTGTACTACGATGTTGGACTTTATAATTAATATTAGTAATTAACTAATTAGTCTAATTCACCCCTGTGAGTCGCTCCTGCGCAGGATGGATGAGGAAGCTGGCGACTAATAAAAATACTCCAATTGGGAAAATAAAGCCAATGGTTTCAGCTGATTCTTCAATACTCGTTGATTCATATAGAAACGGTCGTCTGAATAACCATAAATATACAAAATATTAACCGTCATTACTATTTTACCATGACTATAATTGCTCATTGTTGTCAGTATTTAAATGGACTTTTGAAATTTAAAATTTATAAACAGAATTTAATTAATGAGAGTTACAAGTAATTATTAGAAAATAACCAGGTCCTCACACCACTCGTGGTTCCTTCCCAAGGTTGTGATGGGTGAGCTGGATGAAGTACTTTTCAGTGGGGGCCATTGACATGAGGATTGTATTCATGGCAAGATTGAGGGTGAGGTATGGAGACGTCGGGATTTCAGGATTGTACCAAGCATTCACGGAGACATTCGTTAATTCAGCCCCGACAATGTGTAAACTAAAGTTAGTTGTCCACAAATAGTCTAAGTAGGAGCTCAAAGACTTGTTCATGTTCACTACGTGCGCAGTGCTCCCAACCAGTTCCTCGTACGCAGTCTTTAAATCCTGTATGAGAGATTTATTACTTTAATTTTTAGAAATGTGTAAATACAACATTTTTCACCTTTTCAAAAATATTTTTCAAAAGTACAAAATGTTTTACTCTGTAAATCCATGTTTTCAAAAAGGTGCAAAATTTTCTAATTTCATGCTTTCAAAAAGGTGCAAAATGTTCTAATTCCATGTTTTTGAAAAGTGTAAAATGTTCTAATTCTATGTTTTTGAAAAGGTGCAAAATGTTCTAATTCTATGTTTTTGAAAAGTGTAAAATTTTCTAATTCTATGTTTTTGAAAAGGTGCAAAATTTTCTAATTCCATGTTTTTGAAAAGGTGCAAAATGTTTTAATTTCATGTTTTTAAAAATTGCAAATTTTATAATAATTCCTCTGAACCTCTGGGTGAAGGAATTTATTATGAATAACAATTACCTGTGCTGTGGCTGTCCAAGTATAGGCCGTGACCGGTGTTTTGAAGGATGAGAGATACATTAGTTTCGGCACTGGTGGGTTTCCAAGCACATCTCGCGGGGTAAGAAAAAACGCATAAAACAGTGGGATGAGAACCATGAGAAACTGTTGCAGGGGGGGAGGAGTTAATCATTAGAAACAAGAATAATCACAATCATTATAGTATTATTATAACCAATGCAAATATTTCATTACGTTCTTAAAATACTTGGCCGATTTTAACAAATGATAAATCTGTTTTTAAAAAACATTGAAGAAAACCAAGTTTTTTGTTGTTTTCCCTTTTGGCCCATACAACACTCTCTACGCGGAATTTGTTTGTTTAAATAAAGATTTTCATTTACTGCTGCTCTTTATGCAAGTACCTGCCATAGTAAGAACATTCGTTTCCGGAGAGCGTAAGTGACTTTTTTGGCGAGTAAACCGTAGAATTGAATGAGAAATAAACTGAGGCCTTTTCGTTTTTCATTAATTACCATTGTCCCTTCTGTTTTGGAATCTTTACTTTTCAAGTCTTCGTCGTCATAACGAAGCTCGCCCACCCTGTACGAAGCAACTGAATGGTAACAGTAATCTATAAGATGGTATACTCTTTCAAATGTTTGAAAATAAAACTTACTTTTCGAAGACGTCATCCATTGTGGTGAGAGAGACGCCAATAGTTTTAATCCCGAGCTCAGCTTTATTCCGCTCTAACCCCGCAAACATGTCAGGAAACTTTGTACGGATATTAACATCGGTGTCGGTTGCAGGGGGTAAATTGATAGTTAGTTTATCTGCTCCGGGATTTTGGGAGTATTGTGGAGATTTGAGTGATGCTCCCTCAATGTGCTTCTGCACTGTTTGCAAAACATCGTCTTGTTTACCAGTTGAATCAGCCTCCATCGTCAAGCTTAGAATGTACCCCGCACCTGTTTAATAATTATAGTTTTATTTTAATACAAAGCAAGTGGCAGCAACTACACTCTGTAAAGTAATTTACACTGATTTACTTTTAACTGATTTAATTTGTCTTTCTTCTTTAAACATCTTATTGTCTCGGTCCATTATATTATTATTATATGACAGGGGTTCGGTCCTAAAGAGAACAACGTCGCCGAGGCCTTTATAATTACAGCATAATGCAAACTCTTCCTCCAAAATAGCAAAAGAACCCAGATAAAAGAGCAACCCTGCCAGTAGAGCGCTAACACGCCACTAACTGAGCCACCGACTCCAGACCTAAACTATCCAATGATACAAGACACCCCATTGGGACCTCTATCTTAGGGGGCCCCCAAGATAGATGTTTTATACAAGTGCAAAGGCAGGGCAAACAGTCAAACAGTAAATACCTCCACGTGTATCACCCCACGAGCTTTTCTCCCGTGCAGGAGCCCAAGCCACAACCCCATACTCCATCACTGGACGGACAAGGGCAGTATAAGTCCATCTAGCCACTGTAGGGGATGGACCCCATTTCCTTCCAACCATGCATTTGCGTCTGGCCAAAGCATCCTGCGTCCTGCTCTACACTGACATGCAGTGTAGCATCTAGGTCAAGTGATTGTCCAGTACAACACCTAAGTACCTAACTGTTCGCCGAATCTCAAGGCTCACTCCCCTGTACCTAACAAAATTAGGACAGAGCCTGGTGTTCCTAGTGAACAGAATCAACTTAGCCTTCTTAGCATTAAAGTTTATTCCCACCACACACCAGTCACTGATAATATATAGACCATCAGTGACCCGATGTGTGAGTGTGCGGAGCACCTTGCTGCTTTAAAGCACTCCGGTGTCATCAGCATACCCCTGGAGCAGAGTAGACCACGCCCTTTGTTTAAACCTAGTCAAAAGACCATCCATAACCAAGTTCCACAGGAAGAGTGAGATTACCCCACCCTGCGGAAACCCTCTCTTCACCCTCCGTTCCCTAGAACAACCACTAATCTCAGACACCAACCGTCTATGTCTAAGACTAAAGTCAATCCATCTTTTCAACAAAGAGCAAACCAATACTATTCAATGCTAAAGGTAAAGCATAGAATAACACATTGTTAAAGGCTCTTTAAATGTCAGCAAAGGCACAGAAAACAATCAGTTCCCACTCAAGGGCCTTCTCTACATACGCCGCAATTCTATGAATAACCGCTTCCGTGGAGAGACCCCTCAGGTACGCAAACTAATGATTAGCCCTGAGCCTTGTCCCCAGCTTAGGTGTTCGGATGTGCCCATCCAGCAGTATTTCCAGAATCTTCAACAAAACAGGAGCCAGCAGCATGGGCCTCCACGAAGAAGCCTTACAGAAGTCCCCTCTACCCGGCTTAGGTAGAAATACCTAAGCCACACTGCTGTTTTGGTCTAACATAACCAACCATATAATGCCATGAGTTTTGAACTGATGATTAGAATACTTTTTTAATTCCCACATTGGAATGTTTGGTAATTTACAGAATTTCAAAAATAATGCAAACCAATCGGCGTGTCCTACTACAGAGTATATTATTAAGTACAGTTTAAGCTGCTATATTCCGTCCGCAGGACGGGGACACTTCGCTAAAAATGTATAATTGTGCCAGGGTTAATTCATAATTTGAATGTAATGTAAATTACCATATAACCCCTTGAGAAACATTGAACTCCCGCAGCACTCCAACTTTCCTTTGCATATGATTGCAATTCTGTCGGAAAGATTATTTGCTTCCGCCATGTTGCGTGTGCTCAAAATGATTGTTCGACCGCCACGAGCTTTCAGTTCCTACTCGTTGAGTTGTCCCACATATTTATCAAATGTATCAAAAGTATTTTTGCGTTTACATTTTACAGAACCAAAATAATTAAAATTAATGTCCAAAAAACGTAATTCCGTAGATACGTACCCTCAGAAACGTCCAAATATTTCTTTGAGCTTCCGGATCTAAACCTGACGTCGGTTCATCCAATACTAAAATCTTAAAAGTTGAATTGGCTCCTTACAAGTTGGAAACTTAATGTAATGCGAACACTTTTGAATACTTTATCGTTTACCCGCGTCAAGTATAAAATGGAGACTATTATGTATTGTGGGTGTACTACCCACCTTAGAATCACCTATCACTGCAATGCCTAGTTGAAGCTTCCTCTTTTCCTCTTCCGAGAGGTTCTTTGCGGGCATAGCCCCACGGTCCTGAAGACCCATTCCTCTCATAACATACCCCATCCTTCCAGATATTTCCGTTTCCACAGATGTCGCTGTTGTTAACTGTGCGATAGTTGACAAAGTAGAAATAATAATCAATTAGTCTTAGCACATACCTCTAATACAAGTGATCGCAATCACGTTGTTTTTTCCAAAAATATAATTTACCGGCCCAAAGAATCTAAGGTGTTCGGACACGCTGAGGTTAGGAAAGAGCATGTTTTGCTGTGGACAATAACCCAGGAACTGTCTCTGTCGAAGGCTCTCCATACTTTCGTTAATGTCGTAATCATTCAAAATTGCGGTTCCACTTGTGGCTCCGCACATTCCTGTAATTAATTGGGTAAATAATATTTGTATTTAAAACTATCTCAACCTGTACTTTTATCTTTGTTCCAGGGCCGGATAATGCGGCGATCGCAGGCAGCCCCCGTTGCTTGAATTTTCTAAAAACATGTAAATGGAACATTTTGCACTTTTCAAAATAATGTGAAAAAAAATATTTTGACTTTTCAAAAACAAGGAAATAAAACATTTTCAAATTTTCAAAAAACATGGAAATAAAACATTTTCGTTTTTTCTCAAAACATGTCAAAAGAACATTTTGCACTTTTCAAAAACATGTAAATACGACATTTTGCACTTTTCGAAAACATGTAAATACAAAATTTTGCACTTTTCAAAAACATGCAAATAAAACATTTTCCACTTTTCAAAAACATGGGAATAAAACATTTAACACTTCTGAATTAGGTAAAAGAACATTTTGCACTTTTCTAAAATATGTAAATACAACATTTAGTAGGACCGGAACCGGATAAAGTGGCCAGCGCAGGGAGCCCCTGCAGCCTGATTTTAAAAAAAACGTGTTGATGGAACATTTTGCACTTTTCAAAAACATGTAAATACAACAATTTGACTGTTCAAAAATATGCAAATATATGTTTTTTGCACATTTCTAAAACATGGAAATAAAACATGTCCCACTTTTCTGAATCAAGTAAAAAGAAAATTTTTCACTTTTGTAAAACATGTAAATAGAGCATTTTGCTTTACTTAAGAAAACCATGAATAACATCAAAATGGCAACTTTTGTATGGAAACAAATTGCTGCCTAGAAAGCTATTCCTTCGTCCGGCCCTGCTTTGTTCTCACTTAAAAAAAATGTAACAAAAAAATGTAACAAAAATATTTTTATTATTACGCATTTTAGTCGTTTTACCGGTTAAGATGAACACAATGGTTGTTTTCCCTGCGTCAATATGTCCCAGCAAAGCCTACGTAGTCATAATTTGTATGATTAGCGAAATATTAAAAAAACACTGCTAAATACCCAACAACAGAAATTAAAACAGTAATAAGTAATTTAATTTAATTTTTTAATCATGACAATGCAATGTTTGAAAATGTACAGTGATTTGGCCTTGGTACATATTCAGAGTTAAATCCTCCACTGCAGCTTTCTTGGAGCCTGGATACACTTTCCTTAAGTGACGAATCTCCACTTCCGCCACAAAATCCTTTGGATTTTCTTCAAAATAGGGACTTGACTTTTCTGCTGAGCCTAAATTATTTTGTTGAGTGAGCGGACGAGGGGCTACTTTAGGATTGACCCATGTTGAGCGCTGTACACATCCCAAGACATTGCAACAAAGAAAATGGGAGTATGATATTCATTCCATATCGTCGGTGAAGAATCATTCTGTCACAAGTCCATTCAATTGGTAGCTACTGTCGAGGTCGCCTCCGCGTTGTCCAATGCATTAGGTGGGGGTGGTATGTTACTCACTGGATTGTACTCATGACAAAAACTTAGGGGTCGTCTGCAAAAGATGTAATAAAAATTCCATTTCCAGAACATTTTGCGCTTTTCAAAAACATGTAAATAGAACATTTTACACTTTTCTAAAACATGTAAATGGAACATTTTGCACTTTTCAAAAACATGTAAATAGAAAATTTTACACTTTTCAAGAACATGTAAATAGAAAATTTTACACTTTTCAAGAACATGTAAATAGAACATTTTACACTTTTCAAGAACATGTAAATAGAACATTTTACACTTTTCAAGAACATGTAAATAAAACATTTTACTCTTTTCAAGAACATGTAAATAGAACATTTTACACTTTTCAAGAACATGTAAATAGAAAATTTTACACTTTTCAAGAACATGTAAATAGAACATTTTACACTTTTCAAGAACATGTAAATAGAACATTTTACACTTTTCAAGAACATGTAAATA
>JAQFZE010001580.1:0-17370 GCA_034695245.1 Dicyrtomina saundersi | reverse complement strand
AACTTAATAGTAAATTAATAATAATAAATTATGTCATGGTGATATTTCTGATGAAACATCGGTTACTAATTGATCACTGTAAATAGGACAGAGTCAAAACCCGCTATCTACAAACTTTATTGCCCGCCACATTTTCATTGTAGCATCCTTTATCTGAATTGTAGTCGTGTTAAAATTAATTAGTAAAATACGACGCTATGCAAAATAAAATGTATTTGAGATATTTGTTTGATCGAATTGTTTAAATCAAATTTATTCTAGTTTTAGTAAATGAAAAACCAGAGTATAGGTATATATACAAAGCACGAATTTTAATTAATTGATTAATAATTCCAATAATAATGAAATGATGAATACTAGATTTAATTTAGTATAATTTAAATTAGCTTGTATATTAGTCGAATTCAATATTTGAGCTGCTACCGTTGTGATTTCACAGACATAAATATACCTTCAAGGTTGTTTAGAGAGACAAGGTCCAGTAAATTGAGTTACTCATGTTTATTTATTTTTCTTACATCTCCTGTTATAAATCAATTAAAAGATTAAGGATTGGAGGTCACAACCTAATGCAAAATAAATGTTTTTTCAAAAATAATAAATTCCTTATCCATTGCCATTATTTATAGTGTATACTTTTCGCGTCCAAGAAATCTCTTGCAGGTACATGTGGGCTCACACGGAGCATCAGCATAGAATTGACCTTTTTTGTTACCTTCCCCAGTTTGGTGGCACGTTTCACCGTCTTTTCTAAGCTACAAATTGAAAAAACTTGATTTAAACAAGCGAAAAATAAAACCATGAAAAATAGTTAATAATTTTAATGAATCAACTTGTTATAAATACAGAAATTACTTACTGCGGTGCAAATTGCATCAATGTCCCCTCCTCTAATGCTACAAGTACAATTGTTTTTAATTTAAATTAACAGGTTTGAAATATGTTTTTAAACATAAATTAGGCACTCAAATTATTGCGAAATTGTTGCTTTTGTTTAAACTTTATAGTATGTAAACTATTACAAAAATTTAATTGTTTTTATGACTGTACTAAATATAAAGTGATTGTTATTTGAAACTCACTATACACACGCCGAACCTTTTGGACACTGAGACTTCCCTTTTGGGCACGGAATTGTTTTTCCCTTGAGAAATTAAAAGCAGAAATCAAATTTTAAAAAACAACAGTGAAAGCAAAGTCTTAAATACGATTTATTTACTCACCGCTGCATCTGACGATGGAAGAAGGACAAGAATTGCGATTGCAGCAATCGCCACAGCACCAATCAAAGTAATGCTTTGCATTATTTCTAAATTTCCAAAATTTCAAACGATTTTAAAAATGTCTAAACTTTTAAAAATTTTAGAAAATTATTAAAATTTTCAGGTTTTTCAATAAAAGGGAAAAAGTTGTTTCTGGTTTCAAAGTGAAGTAGTGGGAGCAGTTGGTTCAAGAAATGAAGTGAAGCTCAATTAATAGGAGGCAGTGGTTTTAAAGCGACTGAATTCTAACGTTCACATTGTATCTCAAATTAATTATACACAGACCTGCGGTGTGTCCAAAGGTAAATTAACATCGTTACCTCACTAATTATATCAAATGTAGCTTTTACATTGGGAAATAAAATGCTAAAAATAAATTTAAATTGAAAAATACGGGAAAAGATACATGCGAACCAGTCCCTATAGAATAATGCTTCCCTTTATTTCAATATTTTTAGATATCTTTAAAACTAGAATTAAAAATTAAAAGAAAACAGTTTCTTTTCTAGTTTCAAAGTGAAGCAGTGAAAGCACTTGTTTTAAACAACTAAATAATGGTCAATTATTAGGTAACGGGTTGTTTACAGTGATTGGCTTTTAACGTAAAAAAAGTATCTCAAATTACCGTTCTTGAGCCTAAATAATTATTTACAGATCTGCAGTGTAGCTGGAGGTAATTTAAGAATGTTAGTTTCCTATGTAAAATGGAGTTTGAAGACCTCTTAACTGTTTTAGAAAATGAGGGGTTAAACAGTATAAAATATAAACTTTATATCGCATAATTATACGTTGTATATAGTCTAGAAATTTGCAGCTACATACTTTTGTGGTAAAACGAGGGTGCTGGTTGCTGTCGTTTAACAAATTAGGCCTGCTTTCTAAAATTAATGTGTTTTATTAACTTTAAAGACTATTTCCCATCTTCGACAGTAGAATTTAAATAGTTTTTATCATATATGAATCATCTAAAATTAGTGTTTACTTCTTTCTATCGAAAAATAGAATTTTGTAACATAATTTTATTTCACATTTTGACTAATAGGTGCTATTAAAGAATATCTAAAACATTTAGAGCGAACGATACAAAGAAACCTGAATAAAAGTAAATATTTAATACTTTTTTCAAAAGTACTTAAATGCTATCCTAATGTTTTTAATGTAAATGTCAGGATACGTAATTTCTAACAAAAAATGTATGTACTATCATTTATGGACAATTTTCGTATTGAATGCATAAGTGATGACAGGTGGATGAAAGTGTGATAAAGGATAATTTGCCTAACATCATGTATGGACAATCCTAAAGTTGATTGCTAAAGCCGAATGCTAGCTTAGATACGAGTAACATTCCATGCTAAGGATTTCTGGTTACTTATTAATTGAATTAATGACATATCAAGTAAATATTAATATTTGGATGACGTCATTTATGGGAGATTCCAGTATGTACAGTAGTAACATCGCATGTTACGGATATCTTTTCATTTAATTTTTGGACGACTGACAAGGGGCTTTTTAAAATGATAATTTTTAAATAACGTTATTTATGAACGATGCGCGTATGTATGCTTATAGCATCCCGTGTGAAAGATATCGGTTCACAAAAAATGCCCGGGGGATCCACAAAATAGAGATATTTAGATGACGTCATCAATGGACGATCCTAGTAAAATTTCATGATAAGGATATTTGTTTACTTAATTTTAGAAATATTATCAAGGGGAATACGTAAAATAGTAATATTTAGTTGACGCCTTTTATGAACGATCCCCGTATGTATACTACGGTCAAATCCTCCTATATAGGACCCTGATTTAAGGAAAACCCGCCAAAAGGGACAAATTTAAAATATTTAGTTGACTGGCTATGCTTGCAATGCTAAAATTATTGGGATATAAGGGACCCGATGTAAGGGATAATCGGGTTCAAGGGACTGATTTCTACCACATTTTTTGGCATGTTTGGTCATTTATAAGGGAAATTTCTAAAAACAAGTAGCTCTATTTGTGAATTAAAATATAAATACTGAGCGGAACAACTGAAGCACTACTTGGCCGTTGAACAGCACTTATTTCTTATCTCACCTAAACATTTACGGCGTTTAAAATTTTATTAGGTCATCTTATTTGTAGATTACAAAGCTTTTTTGGTTATTCGTTACTTTACTGCTTCTTAAATATTCAGTTCCTACTGAGTTCCTGTCCAAAAATGTGCTAAGCGTAAAAGAAACACTTTCCACTGACAACAAATATCAAATATTGCAAAAGCTAAAGACCCAAAGGCAAATAGACGTTGTAAGAGAAACGTGGTTCAAGTTTAATCAGTAGAATTAGGCAAAAAAGCGACCATATGCCAAACACATCGTTACGAAGGAAGAATTTGAAAAAACAAAACCCATAATATTTATTAAATCCGACTGTAAACATCTTAATCTCGACCTTGATTTCACTGCAAATAAAATAACTTTATACTTGATAATTCTCTTACAAGGGAAATCCCTTACATTGTTAAACGGAAAATTGGCTAAACAAGACAAATAAGGTCGGTCCCACGGCGTCCCTTATCTTCGGATTTTACAGTAGTAACATCCTATGTTTATGAAATTATTTACCTTATTTGTAATCTAATGACATGTGAGATCCTTGAAATGGTATTATTTGGATGACGTCATTTATAGATGATCCTGTTTGTATGATAGTAACATCAGATCTGATGTTACGGATATTCGTTAACTTAATTTTTAAAATAATGACTGGGGGATCCTTAAAAGGGTATTATTTGAATGATACCATTTGTAGACGATCCCTGTATACGTGCTATGTAAATTTTGAGGTAGCTATGTTATACTTAGTGACCAGTGTTGGGGTTAAGGGCTGTTGTTAAAGAGGTTTATACACCATGAAGTTAAGGCAGGTTTATTTTTGGCTTTCAAGGGAACAAACTATACGCTATGTAGCTAAGGCCGGTTTATTTTTGGTTTTCAAGGGTACAAACTATACACTATGTAGTTAAGGCTGGTTTATTTTTGGCTTTCAACGAAACAAATTATACATAATGTCCTGGGGGTACAGTCAGAAGTTATTACAAGGTTTCCCTTGTGAAGTTATTTATGGGTTTCACCGTTAGGATCAGCAACATGTTATTGTCTTAAAATACGTACCATAATGTACGCACCATATTAGCTTATTAAACAATCAAACTTAACTGAGAAAAAATTAATTCTTTTAATTGCGTTTTGCATGCCAGTTAATGGGGAGATGGTAACTCAACTTAATTGCCGCGCCAGTCAGTGCTAGTTTTTATTTTTATTTCAAAAATATGGGCGCCGGAATAGAAAGATCCACTACTGTCTAATATATATCAATTCTGAATATACTTTGCCGAATTTGCTGTAAATGGTGGTCCATAAAAGATTCCACCCAAACTATCCCTTTCACTGGAGCCACCCACTCCAATGTCATCACTTTAACATTGCTTAAGCGGCTATCTTTAACATGGCATTTCATAAATACCCGATTACCCTAGCGCTCCTAGAATCATATTTTTCTTATACAAACATATCGAAGAGTTATGATCCGGAATGTTGTATACAATGCGGGAACGAAACGATAAATTTGTATTGTGGTCTGCTATGCTTTAACATTACGTGACTTGAATACAACGCCGGGGGTAAACCTACGAGTTTTATTACAACGCGGGTCGTTCTATTATGAATTTACTGTACATACATAGCAATGGAAACAATATTTTTTTAACACCACTAAAATTAAAGAAAGATTAGGCTCCCTGTAGCCTATAGTGGTTAAAAAAGCTCTAATTTTATTTCCATTGCTATTTGCATAAACGGCACGGCGTAAGTAAAAGAGGCAAAAAGAACTAGTTTCTAAATTACAACTCGGTCTATCAAAATTGGTAAGAATTATTCTCGTTACCCATATACCTATGCTTAAAATTATTGCATGTTTCATGAACGCATAAATTCATTTATCAATAAATTCTTATAGCATGTTTAAAACATTTAAGGGGTCTTCCATAAATGACGTCATGCGTAAGACCAAGCAGCATACTTAGATATCGATGGTATCCCATGCTAGAGGTGGCCATTTACACACCTTGTGAGCTGATGACAGTAGGGTCATCGGGACTGTAAAATCGAGATTTTTTATTGGCGAAAAATGTATTGCCTAAATCGCTAACAAAAAAAAACAAAAACCTATTCACGCCAGCCCGTGATCGAACCCACGCAGCCTGGACGTTGAGCGCCTGTCTTATCAGTCCCACTACTTCGTACCATTGAAATATGTGAGAATTTGAATTGTATATAACACTTTCAGTGTAACGTTTCAACCAATCATAAACGACAAATAAGGCAGAGCGTTAGACACACACACGTTAGCCAGACGAAGCATAAGATGCTTACTGACTAGTACAGTCAGAATATAGGTACACCGTTTCAATTTGGATATTTGTATTGCTTTTTAAATCATTCATTTTACCATAGGGATAGTGGATAAATATCTGGCCATGGATTTTGCATATTTGACTTGTAATTATTTCAGAAACTTGTGCGATTCATTAGATCTATAATTACCTGAGAAGCAGCGTGGAAATGGGTACATTGTGGTACTTTAATTACATTTGTGGTTGATTAATAATGTTCTGAACCCAACCATCGTCTAATGTGGTAGATTATCATATGAACCAGTTACTTCATTTTAAAATATTTTTTTCTTGCTATATTATTTAGCACGTAAATATTGTACAGACAGAAGCAGCTGCTGTAAATTGTAAATAATTATGCTTAATTCAATTATATAATAAATCATAAAGTGCTGTAAAATACTTGTTCATTTTCTAAATTTCCACCATCTCCAAACTAATTAGGGATCGTCCACATATGACGTTGTCGGTAGAAGCAATGGTTTAATCGTAACTGAAGGCATACCATGTTAAAGAATCTAATTTACGCAAAGCTAAATCTAAATTACGGTTAAAGCTGTAGACAGAGAAGATATATGCTACTAAAGAAGGGGATTTTTTATTGACGTCATCTGTTGACAATCCCCAAATTACTGAAATTATCTAGGCAAAAAGCATTTTGATAAAGGACATGAAGCAATAAATTATTTCATGGTGACAGGTATAACTTAGCACCTGCTGCTAATTGATCAACGTAGTATGGACAGGTTCAAAACATGCTATCTACAAACTTGAGTGTCTGCAAAATTTTAATAGAAAACATTTTTTATCCGAATCGTGTTGCTTTATGCTTCAAAATTAGTGAAATTCGACAACATACAAAATAAATAATTCAATATCTGAGAGATTTTTCTAATTGAATTGTTTCAATGACATTTATTTCAAATTAAATAAATAAACAACTATAATAGGTAAAAGCACAGTGTAAAAAATTTACTTAACTGATTAAAAATTTTTAATAATAATATGATTGTAAAATAATAATTGAAATTATTTTTTAATTTATCATCATAGTTGTTGCCGTTTTAATTACATAGTAGGTATGGACACCGTCAAAGATAATTGGAGAGGCGAGGTACATTGAGCTGAGTCTCACATGTTTATTTCTTCTTCTCACATTTTCTGGTTTGAATAAATTAAAATATTGAGAATTCAGATGGCTACGTCGTAGCAAAGAATTTTAAAAAGCAATTATTTATGAAAAATGAAAAATGTCTGATTAATTTCAATTTTATAGTGCATACCCATGGAACTTATTATTCTTTTCTTCTTTTACTTTTTTGCAGACCAAATTTGCCTCACAAGGTGGGTGTTTCCAGAATTGCCCTCTTTTGTTACCTTTTCTGAAATTGCAATCTTCACCGTCTTTTGCAAGCTACAAATTGAAAGAAATTGGTTTAAAGACTCACAAAATAAAATTTAAATAATAGTAGATAATTCTCATAACTCTGTTTGTTATACAAAATAGGAAAATGCTTACTGCCTTGCAAACTGGACTGTTCTTCGTTACGCTACAAGTAAAATTATTTTTAATTCAATATTTACAATCCGGAAGAAAATCATAATTTTTTTCATAATAATTATACTAAATAAAAAATAACTGTAATTGAAGACTTACAATACACAAGCAGTATCTTTTGTGCAATCGGACTTTTTAGCACATTTTTTGTCTTCTCCCTTGAGAAATTAAAAGCAGAAATTAAATGAAAATAAAATTTACAGTGAAAGTAATTAAAATCCAAGCTATGAATTATTTACTCACCATTGACGATGGAAGGAAGACAAGCATCGCGATTGCGGCAATCGCCACCGCACTGATTAAAGTAATGCTTCGCATTATTACAAAATTATCAGGATTTAAAAAATTTTCAAAAACTTGTAATTTTAAATAAAAAGAAAAAAAGTTGTTTTTCTGGATTCAATGTGGAGCAGTGAAAGCAGTTGGTTTAAAAAATGGAGTAAAGTTCAATCAAGAGGAGAACATGTTTTTATAGCGACCGTCTTCTAACGTAAAAATTTGTATCTCTAATTAATTTGCGTTCTTCAAGCTAATTAATTATTCACAGACCTGTGGTGAGGCTGGAGGTAATTTAGCAATGTTACTTTCCTATGTAAAATGTAGCTGGGGACCTATATTACCTGTTTAAACAATTACATTTGGATTAAATATTTAGAGTTACATGTAGAGTAAAGACTTTATATCTCATATACACTGTAATTATGTAGTCTTCAAATTGGCGGCCACATATTTTTGTGGTTAAGGGGCTGCTGAGTGCGGTCGTTCAACTAAGCTATTGATAATTTTAAACTGTTAATAATCCATATACTTATACGTTTCCTAATAATTTCTGACACTCAAAAAGTAGTATTTTCATCATTAAATTTATTATTTTATATTATTCGAAATAAATTCCATATTTACCATCTATGTCTACAGTGTTAATTTTATTTTTACAAAATTGTATTTCGCATTTTAAACTAATTTGTTTCTCCGGAAAATTAAAGGTGGGCCTAATCATTATGTAGTGAGCGGCGATACAAAGATATCAGCAAAAAAGAAAGATTGTACAATTTTTCCGAAAGTAAATGATATGCGTTGTTATTGTTTTTAATGTAACAAAATTGATGCGTAATTTTTACTAATTGTGCTTACAATATTGGCGCAAACAAAAATTAGTTAAAATGTATAGTATTCTGTATAATTACAAAGAAAAGTACTCATTTCAAGTTGAAATGTGTATGCGCTATGCTTTTTCATTTTATTTTATTTTTTATCAAAGTTCGTTATATTCAGTTTTACAGATAATTACTGTTGTTCTTCCAGTTTCAACGGTGAGTAATAAGAACCCCCTACACGTGAAATATCAGTGTACGTGTGAGTAAGTACTAACTTCAATGTCAGTAGGTCAAAAGAAAATGTTTTTTTAAATCATTAAAAAAGAGCCATTTTTTCAATATCTTATAGCAACCCTTGTTCTTCGAAAAATTAATATTTTCGAATTGCATTACACCCTTAAGATAATGTTTACACATTGTTGTAGAAATAAGCTTACTGTATTGTTTAAAAAGAAGGCCATTGCATACGCTACAGTGTACAAAATATTTAAAAAATAAATTATTTGAAAAATACTGATTTTGTCAGTCCCGCGCGCTACTGGTTTAAGCAACTTTGAAACTATTCTATGCTTGCTATTCTGAAATTATTAAATTTAAAATACTTAAGTGTTGAACACACCCATATTTTGACCTACATTAAGAGCACATGCTTTAAAATTTGAGTGTTGCTAAGTATTTGTTACATGAGTGCTTTTTGCGCGCAAACAGTGCATTCGTAATTTTGTCGTACAGATATGTTTTTCTGTAGTATTCTGTAGGCGCGAAAACATTTTAAATAAAATTTTGTAAAAATATGATTATTACTTTATGTGGATGTAAAATTAAGATTTTGTTACGAATATAAAATCCTAAATTTTAATATATGAATAAATAATTACTGCTTGCTGAGTATCAAAAATTATTAATAAGTTACCACGTATGTGGATTGTGGATTATTAATTATAAGGAATTGACAGTTTTAAATGGATTAGTTAATTGAACGACCGCATCCAGCAGCCTCATTACTACAGAAAAATATATTTATATAGACCACATAGACTACACACGTTCTTTTTCCCTGCTAGTATGGATTATTTCCTTTAATTTATGAAACAGTTAGCAATTCGTTAGTACAAGTCCTTCTGATTTACATACTTAAGTAGGAATTTTGAAGCACCACATGCCACGTCGCAGGTCTGCAAATAATTAATAAGTTACAAGAAAATTAAATCGATAAACATATTAAATTGCGTCCAACGTTGGCCGCTACCAAATCATCATCCCCTTTTCATTTACTAATAGACTAATAGTATCACTCAGTGTTTGAACCAGCTGCTTTCACTGTCTACTTTAAAACCAAACATCTTTTTTTCTTTCATTTGAAAATTCTAGAGATTCTGAAAATTTTGAAAATTTTGAAATAATGCAGAGCTACAATCTGATCTGCGCTGTGATCATTACAGCAATCGCAATACTTGCCTTTCTTCCAACATCAATGGTGAGTAATTAAATCACATTTTTGTAATTTTGATTTCCTCGCAATTTTAATTTTAAATTTTATTTTCTGCCTTCTATATCTCAAGGGAGAAAACAAACGGTGCATGAAAGGTGCATCTGAGTGTCCAAAAAATGAGGCTTGCGTACAGTGAGTACAAAATTACAGTTATTTCTTATTTAATATTACAATTAAAACAATTGGTTTTAAATGAAATAAAATATATTTTGAAATTCAAACCAAATATTTTTATAGCGCCAAGACTCAAGTTAATTATTGTACAGCAGTAAGTAGGGATTTTAATTTTTATAATTAAGTAAAATGTGACAATGGCATTGATAAGCTTTATTTGAATTATTTAAGCTAAACTTGAGGTAACAATTTTATTCTTATGTATTGTGAATTTTGTAACGAATAAACTTGATTTGTAGCTTGCAAAAGAAGGTGAGATATGCACTTTTAGAAAGGCTTTTAAAAATGGGGTCTACTATTTGCGGCCCCCCTGTGAGCCTGAATTTGTTTGCAAGAAAGCTGAACTATATCATGGGTAAGGGCTAAAAAAAATTGCAATGCATGGCACATTCCTATAACTATTTAAAAAAAGTCATTTTTAACGCCTTAATTAGGATACGACCTGCAATTCTCAATCTTTGAACTTAATTAAAACAGATGGTGTGAGAAGAAGAAATAAACATCTGGAGCTTAGCTCAATTTATATGGCTCCTCTATGAGCACCAGTAATTTTTGACGGAATTCATAACAATGCACCCAGCAATTGAAACTGCAACAGATGAAAAATTACTTAGTTAAATAGTATTAAAATTAAAAGCAGTAATTTTGCACATTATAAATATTATTACAAATGTAAGTCAATTTTTCTCAATTCGTGCTTTTTACCTATTTTTGTGATGTTCATATATTAAAACAGAAATAAATTCGATTTTAACAATTCAATCAAAAAACCATGCCGACATTTATTTATTTCGTATCATTGTGGTATTTTAAAGATTCCAAAGCATAGCAAGATGATTTTGATTTTAGGAATTTAAAAAGGTTGTTTGCGATGAAATATTTCCGACAAAAGTTCATAATATAATAATTAGAGTTTACCAAGTTTTGAGCCTGTCATATTTAAGTTGATCAACTAGTAACAGATACTCTATTGCGAAAAAAATTCCATGATAAAATTTAAGTCTATATGACACCACTAATATGTACCCTGAATAATTATGGTAATAGAAATGACTTTAAAAATGACGTCATCAAAAATTCTCTAGATTTAGGAACCTATGATCTATGCTGTAAATCAGCTTCAGCTTAACTATACTGTAAATGGCTGTCTTAAACATGAAACATGATGTCTTACATAAACCCAATGCCTTTATAACTTATGATGACAACATTTGTGGACGACCCCTGCCCCTAATTAGTAATTATATAAAGATGCTAAAAATTGAGAAATGGAACAGTAAGTATTCCATTACATTAAATTATCTAATTTAATGTGCAATCTAATTTCTTGAAAAATGTTTTCCTGTTACATAGTCTATAAAATGCGCAAGGGGTAGTTTACTTAAAGTTAGCCTTACTTTTTTGTGCCTGCTTCAATGAATTCTAAAGATTCTACCAACTAACGGTTTTTCCCACCATCAGTCTCGCCTGAATCACAGCATCCAAACAATGCATATGTGAGCCCTTAAGTATAAAATCTATTGCTTTCCTATGAACTGTGTTCAACAATAATTACAACATGGACTATAAAATAACACGAATCAATACATATAGAATATACAAATGTAATTCAAAATTAGTGTAGGCAAAGTATACTTTGATATTACGTGTATCAGATATCTTCAATTCTAATATTACACATACAATGTTATATGTAGGGTCATCATTTGAATTTAGATATTTTTATTACATTACAAATCATGCAACATATAATGACGCTGGTGGATAAATTTCAAGCTGTAGCTTGACTTGTAATTATTCTTAAATTAGATGGGTGATACATTTGATTGATAGATTGGAAGAAAGCATGGAAAATAGGGATATTGTGGTAGTTTAATCACATTTTTGGTGAACGTAATGAGGTAAGGGCTGTACCTACAATTCGTTTAATTTAGTAACTGTATATTGTAAAAACCTGTTCCATCAATTTAAAATATATAATTAGTTACCCTTGCTATATCATTTTACACGTAAGTATTGTGCGGACGAAGCTGCTATAAACTGCAAATATTTATTAATTAATTACATTATTTATTGCTGCGAAATACTGGTCTATTACCTAATTTCCAGCATCTCCAAAAGCGTTAAAATAAGACGTATTTAATCACCAATGGCAATTTAAAAATGTTACCATTCCATCCAAAATGTATGTAGTGAATTTAGTATAGAAATTAGCAGCCAGACATTTTTGTAGTAAGGGAGTAGGTAAGTGCGGCAGTTTCAAGTAGTGTGGTAATTCCACACTGTTAATAATTTAAATAAGTATAACCTGACTATGTCTGACGCTAAGATAGTAGTATTTAAATAATTACACATTTATAATTTCAAGCTCAAAACCAATTTTTTATTTAGCATATGATGGCAAGATTAGTGTTTTTTTCATTTGTACAGAATTTTATTTCAATTTTTTGCTATTGTTTTTGTATTTTAAAAAGCAAGATTAATCAGGTAAATATTTATTAGTCACAGACCAATTTCTATCGTACTATTCACCTCAAAAATACTTTGTGCTGTTTTATTCAATATAATATAGTTAATTTTGAAGAGGGCAATAACTTGTTAACTAAATTTCAGTTTAGATTTCGAATACATAAATCTGCATTGCATGCTTTAATTTATATTACTAATCAAAGTGTTTGAAGCAATTGTGGCCAAAACGTTACACTTTGGTTTTATTTGTTGAATTAAAACATAATTCTGATACTGTTGTTTATATTAAACCACTCCAAAAATTAAAACTGATTAAAATTAAAATTAAAATTTTTATGCAGTTATTTAAAACAACAAACTTTATGGCGAATGAAACTAGGTGCATTCTTGTCTCAGCCGTATGACGTACATATTACATATTAGTGTTTCACAAAATACTGTCTTAGGTCTTGTAGTTTTTATGTTTTTCCTTAATGGTATGTTCCAAAAGAAGGATAGTAAAACATTTAAAGCGATTTTTCTGGAAGTAAAACTATAAGAAATAAATTTTACAAATCTGCAAAGCCTAAAATCTTCTGAACAAGGCCTTAATCAAAATTAATCAAAACCTATTATTGATTCTTATCAAGTACATTGTAATTATCATAAAATGCGCAAGGGGGTAGTGTCCTTTGCCGTACCATATTGTGTCCACTCTCATTAATTTTGAAGATATTTCTCACTAACTGTTTTTTTATCACTACTCTCACCTACATTACGGCAATTACATAAAGAAACCTTTGCGTACAAATTCTATTGCTAGTTTATAAAAAGTGTCCAATAATAATTATTACAACATGGACTATAAAATAATACAAGTGAATACATATATGATATTAGTTAGTTATTTAAAATTAGTGTTAAGGCAAAATAGACTTGGGTAATATTTATCAGATATTTTGAATTCTTGAATTATACATACAATGTTATATGTAGGTACATCATTTGAATTACAATAGTTTCATTACATTTAAAATCATTCCGAATATTTTTATACGCTGGAGGATAAACTCTAAGCCTTAGCTTGACTATTTGACTTGTAATTATTTCAGGATCATATGTGCGATATAGTTGATCCATACGTGAGAAGCAACTTGGAAATGGGAACATTGTGGTTAGTTATACACATTTGTAGTTGATTGAATGTCCCAATCCCTTTTAACAGATGATAATTATACCATGTTAAAGATGTCAATTAACGCAACGGTTTAAACTGTTCACATGAGAGTTATAGGATCCTAAAGCTAAAGATTTTTAATGACAAAATTTGTAAAGGAAATTTTATTTATTACAATTACCCAGGCGAAAACAATAATTATTGGTGGTGCCATGGAGAAGTAACTTATGCCATAGTGATATTTTTCATAGAGCATCTGCTGCAGTTTAATCAACCTAATTGGGACGGATTTTAAAACCTATCTCTACATACATTTTTTAAAAGAAAACATGATGCTTCAAAATAAGAGCAATACGATTTTTCACAAAAAAATAAATACCTCAGAGATTTTGTTAATCGAATTGTTTAAAGCGAATTTATTTCAAATTTAATAGCTGAGCCAATAAAAATAGTAGTGAAAGTACCAAATACAAAGTTTGAATTAATTAAAAGTTCTAATAATAATGAGATTGTACAATAATTTATTACATTTAGTATTGTTTAAGCTTTCAAATTAGTCAAATTCATATTTCAGCTGTTACTACTGCTGTGATTGCTTAGGTCAAAATGAATATAGAAACCGTCATGGATGATTGGAGAGGCGAGATACACTTGAGCTGAGCCTCACCTGTTTATTTCGTCTTTTTACACATTCTGTTTTAAATGAATAAAAAGGTTGAAAATTGAGAAGGTCAGATCGTAGTAAAGAATTTTCAAAACAACTGTTTTAAAAAAATAATAAATGTTAAACTCATTTTGATTATATCGTACATACCCCCAGTATTTATATTTGCCATTTTCTTCTTTTACTCTTGTGCAAAATAAATTTGCCTTACAAGGCGGATATTTATAAAATTGTCCTTTCCTGTTACCTTTAAAGCGAGTGCAAGTTTCGCCGTCTTTTGCGAGCTACAAATTGAAAACATTTTTATAAATATACACTTATAAAATAAAACCTTATGTAATAGTAGATAATCTTAATAAATCAGTTTGTTATAAAAAAAAAGGAAAACACTTACTGGTGTGCAATATGGAGTGTCCTTCTTTAAGCTACAAGTACAATTATTTTTAATTTAAAGCAACTTTTAAATATTTTTGGTAATATACGCAATAATAGCTTGAATTATTCCTAATGTTGCTTTTATTTCGCTTCATACTTAAATTGTAGCTAAGCGCTCGAATGATAGTAAATAATAATTTTATTGTAATACGTCAAGTGTAATAAATGTATTACTTTTATAATTATAATTAACAATTTCTGTTATTTTAAACTCACTGTATACACGCCATATCAGTTGGGCATTGGGATTTGCCTTCTGGGCACTTTATTTCATCTCCCTTGAGAAATTAAAACCAATTAAATGAAATTAAAATTAAAAAAAAAATACAGTTAAATTAAAATTCTAAATACGATTTATTTATTTACCGTTGACGATGGCAGGAAGACAAGTATCGCAATGGCAGAAATCGCCACTGCACCGATCAGAGTAGTGCTTCTCATTCTTTTAGTTGCAGAATTTTCAATGCTTTTTTTAAGTTGTGCAAGTTTTAAAATTTTAAATAAAAATAGAAAAGTTGTTTTTAGTTTCAAAATGTAGCAGTGAGAGTAGTTGGTTTAAAAAATGAAGTAATGTTTTATCAATGGGAGAAGGTTTTTATATAGCTACTGACTTCTAACACTCAAATTGTATCTTAAATTAATGTTCTTCAGCCTAATTAATTATTAATAAACCTGTGATGTGGCTGGAAATAATTTATAAATGTTACTTTCCTATGTTAAATTTAGTTAGGGACCTAAAAATTACATTTAAATTACATAATGAGAGCTATAGAGTAAAGAGTTTGCATATAATATACACGGTATATAGTCTAGAAATTAGCTGTCACTTATTTTTGTGGTAGAAAAAGGGCTATGCTGGGTGCTGCCGTTCAATTAACTAAGCATATGTTAATTCAAAACTGTTAAAAATCTATGTACATATAATCTTACTGACTGTTTCTGACTCTCACAAAGTAATTTGTTACATAATTAAATTTGTTATTTTGTATTTCATTCAAAATCCTCATTTAACATAATTTCAAACATTAAAAAAATTTTAAACTTTTAGAATTTATATAATTTACATTTTAAAAAGTTTATTTTTCTAGTTTCAAAGTAAAGCAGTAAAGGCAATTGGTTCAAAAAATGGGGTAAAGCTCGCAATCTTTGAGAATACATGTTCTTATAGTGACCTAATTTTAATTTGAAAAATGTATCTCAAACTTCATTTTCTTTAGGCTAACTAATTATTCACAGATCTGTAGTGTGGCTTAATGTAATTTATTAATGCTACTTTCCTATGTAAAATGTAGTTGGGGGCCTAGAAACTGTTTAAAAATGTTTGTATTACATACATATAATAAGAGTCATATAGTTTAAACATGTGTATGTAGAAATAAATATGAAGTTGAAAAATACTTTATCAGTGTGTGTAGGCTAATATTTGTATGTTTTAATAAAAATATTACTTATAAGTACATATAGAATGTACACATTTAATTCAAATGTTTTCAAAACCGAAAATATAAAATTAAGTATGAGCTATTTGAAATTTTTGTATTATACATAAAATTTAATGTTGGTACACCGCTTGAATTTTGATATTTTTATTGCGTTTTTAATCATTCATCATATTATAAGGATAGTAGATACACTAATTGCCGTGGATTTTGGCTATTTGACTTGTAATTATTTTAGGATAATGTGCGATATATTAGATGTATACGTAAAAAGCAGCGTGGAAATGAAAACATTGTGGTTATTTAATCACATTTGTGGTTGATTTATTGCCCCGAACCCAACCAACGTCCAATATAGTAGATGTATCATATAAACCAGTTGCGTCGTTTTAAAATATCTTTTTTCCTGCTATATTATTTAACACGTAAATATTGTACAGACAGAACCTGCTGTAAATTGTACATAACTATGCTTAATTCAATGGTCTATTAAATCATTAAAAACTATTAAATACTTATCCATTTCTAAATTTCTAGCATCTCTATACTAATTAGGGATCGTCTAAAAATGACGTTGACGATAGACACAATGGTTCAATGGTAATTAATGGCATACCATGTTTAACAATCCAATTTACGCAACAGTTTAAGCTGTTGACAGGAAGGTTATATGCTATTAAAGCTGGGGATTTTTGGATGATGTCATATGTAGACGATCCCCTAATTACTAAAATTATCCAGGCAAAAAGCATTTTGATAAAGGACATGAAGCAATACATTATTTCATGGTGACACGTATAACTTAGCACCTGCTGCTAATTGATCAACGTAGTATGGACAGGTTCAAAACATGCTATCTACAAACTTGAGTGTCAGCCTAATTTTATTAGGAAGCATTTTATATCCGAATCGTGTTGCCTTATGCTTTAAAATTAGTAAAATACGACAAAATACGAAATAAATAATGATCTGCGAGATTTTTCTAGTCGAATTGTTTCAATAAAATTTATTTCAAATTTAATAAATAAACAACTATAATAGGTACAAGCTAGCACAATTTAAAAAATTTACTTAACTGTTAAAAAATTCTAATAATAATACAGTTTGTCCCTAAAGGTTAGACTCACCCCACTTTATGGGGTTTACTCCCCCCCAAGCGGGAACCGTAAGCCGATATATTTATT
>JAQFZE010001579.1:0-17375 GCA_034695245.1 Dicyrtomina saundersi | reverse complement strand
GTCCGCTGAAGTACACTATGTAGAGAGTGGACTGTACACCGACTCGTATCAGATATACAGCCGGTGGCCACAATTAGGATACTGGCAACAATTAGGCATCCTGACCCTATTGCAAAGTAGATTTATAATAAATTGTAAGATATAAAATAAAGTAGTAAATTATTTATTTTTTTTAGTTTCAATACTTAGATTAGGCCTGTATCTTAGAACTTGTTCAAAATCAAAAAAAAATTCTAAAGGAATTAAAATTTATTAGTTGTCGGATATTTTGAAAGCTCTTTTATTCAAAATTAGGAAGAATAAACCATTCTTCGCTTACTGTACCTATGTAAACCGGTGCTGGCGCTGCAGATAAAACGATTCCTTCATGAAAAAATCAGGGGTGGGAAATACGTAAAAGTTAGACGCCTAAGTTGAATGTATCTAAATGTTAGGTACCGTCAAAAAACTCTCGTTAGGGTGAGTTATATTACAAATGCCTTTAGATTTGAATTAAACAAATTTTTTCATGCGATGAATGTGAAATGAAAACTAATTACCTACAGTAATAGGACTACGCGTAGATTAAATACGTTGCACCTTACATTATATTTGTATTCCATAAAAAATGAACTTCAATCTACAAAATTGATTTATTTCTGCAATGCCTAAAACCTAGTACAAAATTTATCATTAAAACATAACTAAATTATATTTTATGCATTCATTTTTGCACTGACGCACAATTTAACCTCTTTCTAGAAGCAGTAATTTCCGTCTCTGGACCGTGTTTTTCGGGTCATGGACAACTATGGAAAATAAGTTTTTTATGCAGACCTCATAGGCTTGGTCGTGGAGCAAGGCAGAGACACTTTTTTTATGTTCTCTGACTCAAACCGATGGGAAATAAATTTATCATCATGAATTTATTAAATTAGTGTTATGGACAACATTTTAATTCCTGTCACTCATTTTAATAACCTGCAAATCACATTGATATGTTCGGTTATAGCAGAAAAAACGCTCTACGTGTCTTTTGACCTTGGTTTCTCTGCCTCTACATTATAAGAAGAACCCCATTATGAGAGAACCTTTGAGCTGCTATATTGAGTTTAGAAATATGAATATAGTGATCGTATTGGCCCTACAGACGCAAAAGACATTAAACAGATATTCTTACTATACCATTAGGACTTAGCTCAGTAACAGATTGACGTTTTTGCCCGTCAAAGTTCACCTTGCTCACTGATTTCTGTACTCACCAAGTCTGTAGCCGGTTTCTACTAGCTGTATTTATCTCAGACTATTCTTTCATATCTCTTTAATAAGCATAATCTTGCATGCAAAATGAATAGCTACATATAATTATTAATATCTCGTATCTTAGCATGCTCCGTGCATTATGATCCCAGATGAACCCCAATGTAATGTAAAACAACAATAACAATTTTCATTTTATTATTATAATAGGTACTATAAAACAAAAAACGATTTATTTGTGTGTTAAAACAATAGTACTTATTGTAACTACTCACATTATTTTTTCAACTGCCTATAATTACTGCTTTTTATTTCTACTTGATTCAATAAAGATAGAACAAAGTATCTAGTAACTTAAAATTGGCACTTATTATTTTAAAAGTTGTTAAAATTAAGAGTTTAATAAAACTATAGCAACAAAACCCAGTTTAAAAAACACATTTAACAAATCAACTAGTATATGTACCACCTAACGCTAAAATTTGAATAAGTACGAGATGGACTTTCCACACCTATTGGTTTTTTGTCTTTTGCACAACTTATTAGAAATATTTGTGTTCATTCCAGGTACAGATAAGCTCACATTTTTTGCCTTTAATACTTAAAAAAAATTACATTATTAAACGTTTACGTCACTGGATTTAAACATTGCTATTAAAACTACAGTGTTTCTTAAAAATAAACATACATTTTCAGTTGTACTTGCTCTTACGCACGAATAATGCAACAAGATAATATTTTTGTTTTGACGACTGATAACGTGCTATATTAAAACTTTGGTTGACCCTAAGAGGTCAAAAGGTAACTTTACAATTCTTAAAAAACCAAAAAATAGGTTTTTATTAAAATATATAAAGTCCACGATTTTTATGATTCAAATACGTCTAACATTTGACCTAGCATGTAAAAATACACTTGCAAACAAGCACGGATTCAATTAAATTAACATAGGACATAAGGCAAACTACATTTCCTATGAAATGACAAATGACACATATTTAGAATTACACTAGGTCAGAATTTACCTGCAAATGAGCTTTAAACGCAGTTGTCAAAGTCCGCTCCAGTGGCAAACCTACTTACGCAACTACGTTTAAAGTGTCTTGTGACCTAGCGTGATCTAAATCATGTGTGATATGTTATTTTGTAGGGAATTTAGTTGGCACAATGTCCTATTTTAATCTATTTTTATTTATACTTGTTTGCAAATGTGAGTGACTAATAGCTAAAACAAGTCAGAACCGCCGTATAAAAAACAACAGTAAAAGTAAGTGACGCAGTAACGACCAGCTCTCTCCCCAGTCAGTCGTGCTATTGTAACTGCGTGTTCAGATTAAGTATTTCTAGTTATAACTAATGCATCTCTAAGTAAGCTTACAAAAAATTGAATTTACTCGTGAAAAAGTGAGACCGATCTGAAAGGCAAAAATTTTGTCTAACAAGGTTATGACGCGACATGACCGACTCAGAATTTGGAAACACCTATTTCAAAAAATTAGGCTTCTTTTACATAGTATAGATCTAAAGTACCTAGAGTACAGTTTGCGTCGTTTGCCTAGAATTGCGCGGCAAAGTTTAAAAAAATGCAAATTTTAAAACTTTGCCACCCTGTAACTTCTACAGTTCTTAACTAAATTTGATGAAATTTGGTTTTTTATGATTCTAAGGCCATTATCCAAAACGATATTTTAGGATTTTGGAAAATTTGTAAATTTTAAATTTCTTCAAAAAAATTGGTTAAAAAAACCGGGCCTTGAAAGTATAAGCTTTCTAGATTTTTTTAAAAAAATATAAAATTTTCAAATTTTCCAAAATTCTAAAATTATTTCTTAGATAAAAGCCTTAGAATCATAAAAAACCCAATTTTATTAAAATCAGTTAAGAACTGTAGAAGTAACAGGGTGGAAAAGTTTTGAAATTCGAATTTTAAAAACTTTGCCGCGCAATTCTACGCAAACGACGCAAAATGCACTCAAGTAACCTTGGATCTATACTATTTAAAAGAAGCCTGAATTTTTGAATAAGTGTTTCCAAATTCTGGGTCGGTCATGTCGCGTTATTCCCTTGTATATCTATTTCAATAAAACACCTGTTTCTACGTTTTTATTTAATTGTGCTGTAACTTTTTGACTACTGGGTGCAAAAAATGTTTGAGCAAAGCACCATAATAATCATTTTCAACATAAAATTATTGTTTTGTTGAATAATTTCTGCAAAAAGAGAAGATACGCTCAAAAACGTCCAAGTCTATTTTAATAAAATTCCTCGTATTAACAAAGATGGACAAAACAGAACAAAGAAGTTTGGTTGCAACGCGGAAAAATTCAACAGTGATGCACAACTAGAAGGTTTAAAGAACAAAATAAAGACATTTAACAATAAAAAACGATCTTTATCAACAAAGATTATAGGAGTTGATGGTAATAATGAAGACAAACACGTTGTTCGAATTGCACTGATAAATGACTACGCACATGCACTGTGTGCAGGAACTATGCACAACGCGCTCTATATTGTTACAGCTGCGCATTGCGTCTACCAAGTTGACGCTGCACAGTTAATTGTGACTGCCGGGAAAGAAAAACATGAACTAGAACAAAACTGTTCTGTTTTGTCATTTGAAATACATGAAGGCTATAACCCTAATACAATGGTTCATGACATAGCACTGCTTAAACTTAACGAGTCACTCATACTATCAGTAGGTGAAGTTGGTCCAGTTGAATTAGGTCAACCACAGAATGCTAATGGGAGCGTATTAGTGGCCTGGATTACTGGCTGGGGTTTGTTTCAAAGCGCAAACCATCCAAATTTAACATATCCAAAAGCTACTCAACAAATTACAGTAAAATTAGTTGATATTGAAACTTGCAAAGAAATGTACCAAAACATTGGAAAAATAGTTCATGAAAATCAAATATGCGCCATCGCAGCAAAAGGATATGGTCCATGCACAGGTGATGATGGCACTCCGCTGACAGTACGATTTTTGTTTGGCATCTTTAAGAAAATATTCGCAGTAGGTATTTTATCGTCATTTCAAGTTTGCGGAGAGGAAATTCCACATATTTATACAGACCTGGATAAATACAAAAGTTGGGTTATTTCCAAAGCAGGGTAATTAAATTTTTTGTATATATTGTGCTAACATACAAACTTACAGCAAGCCTGCGTAGCTCAGTGCTTACTGCACTGATGTCTTCAAACCTGGTATTTAAGCAAATAGTCGCTTCAGGTCTTGGGATTGAGACCAGCGGCGGTAGCAAATTTTCCTACTAGGTTTTGCTTGTCCATAAGGCAATAAAGAGCTCAGCGGCTCCGGACGTTAATGTAAAAATGAAGTTTACAATAGTAGTAGACCTGACAAATGTTAGAAAGTCATAACCGGTGTGATGGCACAGTGCAAGAAGTAAATTTGAGGTCAGGCACCCTGTAAGAACTGTTGTTAAATCGGGACAACCTTAAATTTATTTATTTTATTTTACATACAAACATACAAACAACTACTATTTGTTTTGCATATAAGATAGGTCTGAATACGTTTTTAAGCAATATAGGCAGGTTTTAGAAAAATTTAGGTTTAACGTAATAGAAAACTGACATTTTTACGTCTGCATATTCAATCACAAACACAACCTATGCGTATTTGTATACAATAATGTTGCTAAAATAGGGTAACTTAGGAAGCCTAATTCTGCAGTTTTAAGGGTCAGTTCGTACCGATTCACATTTAAACAACCAAAGAACTGTTAAACATTCTTATAACCTTCCTAAATAACAACAAAACGACGCTAGCACACAATTTATAGTATCATGTAAAGTACCAAGTATCAATTTCAAGTTTAGAATTTGTTGTTCACCTAAATAAGTATAGTATGACTACTAACAAAACATATTTTAAATTAAACACATAAAGCGCACTGTACAAAATTACTAACAATATTTAGTATAATGCAGTTTAACTGTTAACTGATTTTTAGCGTTTGCAAGGCCTAACACCTAATTTTGATTCAATGTTTATAAACCTAATGCAATATTTTTAGTATCTTGCTACCGTTGATTTTGCTGTTTTGCTGGTGTTTGATGTTTGCAAGTGTGCAACATACTGCACTGGAGTAGTTAAGGTTAGATAACATGCTAAAATTAGATTTAGGTTTAAACCTCAATTGCAAATCGTAAGTATAAACTAAGTGAATAATACCATTGAACAATCGTACATTTACAGTACTATTAACAAATATAGTAACCTCCTAGTTAAATTTGTAACATAACATGCACATAGATTATTAATTATTATTATTATTATTATTTGTGTGTATTTAGACAGCCAGATATTACCCTGTTGGGCATGTCTGACTGTATTTGTGATACAACTTTACTATAAGAGCCACCAGAAGTGATACACATGATGGACGCATGATCGGTATCTAGTGACTCACTTTCTTTCAAATAGATTAACAAGCTTCTACAGTTTGCGTTAATATTCAGAAATATTATTTGCCTAACGCCGTGTTAAAAGAAACAGGTGACCCAAAACTGTTAACTGCAGTAACTGTGCAGTAACTTTTTTATTCAATCAAACAGAACAAATATAACAAGTATATAGTAAATAGAACAAGTATAATAATACTAGTATTAAACCACAAAATTTTTTACTTTCTGAAACACGGTACATAATCTCATGCAGCAAATATTTTATTGTTTATTAAATTTATTACAAATATAACCTAATATGCAAGTTTTGATAACGACAAGCATGTGTGTATAATAAGCAATGTCGCCGCAATTCTTTAAATAATTACCAAACATTGAGTACACGTAAAATTAAAATAAGCGTGATAAAACTCTTATTATATGAACTGTGGGATACTTTATTTAACTTAGGTAGAAATACTAAAACTCATTTAATTATTGTTTCTAAAATTAAAAGATTACAAACTAAGTTTTTACAATGACTTTAAATTATTAAATTTGAGTGAAGTGGATTACTAACTTTGCAAGAACGTCAGATTTATTAAAATTTAATTTAATATTTGCGTTATTTGCAGACGTCAGTGTGATTTTAATATTCACGCCTATGATTTCAGTAATCGTCAATGTAAGTTTTTGTGACAGAAACTGCTACTTTTATAGTACTATTTAGTTTTTTGTTAACAATCAGCCTTTAAGTATAAAAAAAAGATGGTATTTTTAATGTGTTGTAGTGACGAAGAACTCAATAAACAAAAATACGTACAAGCCAAAAGGAAAAATTCATAATGGTGTGGTGCACACCATTTGCGCTGCACATTTAGAATTTACACAAACAAATAATATTCAGTTGCCACTTAAACGTCCTGCAGTACCAAATACCGTTTTGTTGAGTGCAAATCAATTAGTAGAATCTGCTAATTGCGTTAGTTGGCAGTGGAAAACGTGCTGTAAGTAGAACAAACTTGAGATTATTAAACTCTAGTTCTACAAATAATGCTTTTGTGTACTATTTATAGACCAGTGCCAAAAATTCAAGAAGGTCAGTTGCGATGAAACTAGTCCAGTTTTAGCAAAAACTGGAAGTTTACGTCGTACATCAAAAATTATTGGCGGACACGACGCAACTCCTAATCAACACCCATACCAAATTCGAATATCACTAGAAACGGACAACATAGTTAACCCAATTCATTGTAGCGGTGTTATTTACAATTCATTGTATATTTTAACGACTGCAGAATGTGTTCGCGACGTCATTCCATGTAGACTAGCTGTGATTGCTGGGGATCATAGCGTTAGCCAAAAGGAGAACTCCGAGCAGAGTCGCAAAGTTGTTTCAATCTTAATTCATGAAAACTATGTTTCCATCACAAGCCGACCTAATAATATTGCACTTTTGAAAATTGATATTCCATTTAATTTTACGGCGCATGTTAATTCAATATTTTTAGCGACAAAGGAATACCCGTCATCAAACGTTCAGTTGGTTGATATAAGTGGCTGGGGAGTTTCAAACTCCGGCTTTCCAGACATTCTTCAAACAATTGTAGTTCCCTTCATAGATGAATGTGACTGTAGGCTTTACTATTCTAATTTGAGTGGCAATTTTTTTAATTCTTACAACATTTGCGCTGGAAGCTTTGGTAAAGGAATTTGCGAATTCGATGCGGGTAACCCCCTTACTGTTACGGATAATAAAACAAGGTACTTAGTGGCAATCACATCTACATCAGGAAAATGCGGAATATCACCAGTTATTGCTACCAAAGTAAATGCGTACCGTCAATGGATAGAGTTGCGCGCAGGGTAAGATTCTTCTATTCAATAAAATAAAACAAGACGTGTGTTTTTTAAATATCACGCGCAAATAATTGTTAACAATGCTTACATTATATGTTGTTTATTTAAATTTTTATGATCAACTTTAAATTATTGCAATCTGTTCTTTTGGATGGTACTTGGACACCTACATTTCTATAAATACTGAAGTCAACAATAAACAACTGTTTGTTAATGTTACAGTTTTTTAAGGATGCCAAACACAAGAATTAAAATGAGAATTACCATTTGCAGCTATTGCTGAAGCAGCTTAAACGCACATTGCTGCCATTTTTGTTATTTTATTGTTGTAATAAAAAATATGCTTTTGTGCAGTTAAAAATTCATAATTTAAATTAAATATACGTCCTTAAGTTTTTAGCTTTCGTAGGCTTTTATAACAAACATATAGCATATTTGTTATAAGACTTTCATACGATCTATTAGTTTTCATAATATTGAGTATTTACAAACCTACTAAAGTCAGAATAATATTTTAAGTTTCAAGGTTTTAGCAACTTTTTGATGGACTATACATATAGTTGTTTAGGATTTTATGCAAGATGACATTTACTTCTTATTATAAACGCACTTTGTTTTACTAGTTTTTAAACGTTCGTATTTTACTTTTAGATTTTAGCTTAGTTTGTTCTACCTAATTTCACGAATGCCATGAAGTTGATTGGACAAATGTGTAATGTGAATGTTTTATTATAAGTATACTTTAATCTGTAACATTTATTTATTTGATAAATGCTAACACAATTATTCCAGCTGTTAGCTTTTAACTGCTGCTTTAAATTAAAACTAAATAATTTCCGCTAATTTGTTGTTATAATGAAATCCTTGTTATGCAAAACTATAACAGTTGTGGTGATAACGTTTAAGATAAGCTGCTGCAAAGATTTTCAACAATCAACTTTACTTGCATAATAAAACAATGCAGAGTCACCATTGCTTGCCAAAAAAGTTAGAGTTTTAGTAAACCTTAACGTTATAGAAGAAAAACCATAATTTTTATTACACTTAAGAATGAATTGTAGCTTTGTAGGTGTTTTATTAAAAAGGAGAATAGTGAGAGAGAGAAAGACAACTTTATTAAAATAAACTTGACACTGTCGTCCAACATTGTCAGCATATAGTGCATTGTTCAAATAGAATGAGGTAGATTGTACAACCTGTAGCGCAGTTACCACGGATATATAGAGGTAGACAAATAACATCATTAAATAATTACTATACCTTTTGTAAGCGTTGACAAACAAAGGCCATACTGGCCATCACTTGTTAAAGTTAGAATGGCAATCGTTCACTAAAGTAGCCTGCTAATTCCTGGTCTGATTATTACTCATCGAGGAAACACGTATAGGCTTGTCGTTAATCTGTTATCAAAGAAACTCCTGTAGGCACGGCGATCAAAACTTATTAGTAAAGCCCTCAAAGGCTTGTCGTTCATCACCTATCAAATAAAGCCTAGAAACGACGCTGTCCATAACTTTCTAAAGAAAGCAAAACGTGCTTGCCGTCAATTCTTTTATTATAGGAACCCCTAGAGGTTCGCTGTCCATGACTATTGAATAAATCACTCAAAGCTTGCCCTCTACCACTTATTAAAAATTCATCCTCAGTCTGCTGTCCATTACCTTGTCAAAAATTATTAAGGGCTGACTGGCATTTTACTTTTTCAAGAAGCCCCAAACGGCTGTCCATCACTTATTGAAGAAACCCCTAAGGGTTGGCTGTTCATTACGTTCAGAAGGTACCTCTAAATAGTCGCCGTTTATCACTTATCAAAAAAGTTCCAAGAGGCTTGCTGTTTATAACTTTCTAAACAAACTTCTAAGGGTTCGCCGTTCATTAAATTTTTTAATTAACCCCTTAGAGCTCACTGTTCATTTTTATTAAAGAAACCTATGTCAGTTACTCGATAAAGAAACCTTCGGAGGCTAGCCTTTTATGATTTTTAAAGAATCCCCCAAAAGCTGGTCGTTTATAACCTATTAAATAAACCCCTGGTAGAGCTGAATAGATTGTATCGTCTGTAACTTCGCTATTCTGAAATGAAATTATTATTAAGATGCGTAGATGGCAGTGGTCATACAGGATATCGTGTATATAGGTACTTGGTATGTTACAAGCACGGGTGTTCAACGGTGGAGCGGTCTACTGATTGTTACTATGAACGACGCACGGTACACCCGCATGCCGATGCCCACCGAGCTACCACGCCAACCACCGATTGGCTTCAGTGAAGGTGCATACGTCCTATCGCTCGTCTCTATTCTGCACTACAGTTCCTTGGATTTTTCCTAGCTAGTATGATAATGTGCTAATTCTGCTTACCTAATTTAATACAGGACCACTCGTAACCCGTCCATACTATCATCCTATCATGAACACTTGTACCTAGCTCACATTTCCAAGAGCTATTTTATTCTGGCTGATTCGTATCAGAAGCGCCTTTACTTGGCCTTTACTTATGGTTTCGTTTGAAGTTTGTTAACCTTGATACAAAAACAATTTTTCCCAGTGATGAAACCAACTTGATGTAAGCTCAGCATCCACTTCCGGCCGGCCTGTATAGTAACTATAGTGTTACTATACGGGTAAGTAGACTACGTAGTTACGTAGTTAAGCCACTAGGTCGAGCAGAGGACCCAGAAGGAGCCCTTATTTCCTTAAAAGAGATTTTTTAACATAGTGGCGCTAAACGTAAACTAATTTCCACAATGCTAATCACCATTATTAGTCATCCTTTTGATCATTACTCCTTTCCATATTAAATTCATGATCTTCCCAATTTATAGCTAGCAACCCATCACGAGTTGCCTCTTTACTAGCATACAAAACCGATAGCCATGCCTGCTGGCTGTGGAAATATTTATTCTGTGCAGACATAGGGACGGTGAAATAGGTAACTCTAATTAAACTTTTACTACAAAAGTCGTAATGATAATTTTGTAGCTAAGCAATATAATTTAATTGTTTTTATTTTTTAAAGTTAAAATTAAATTTTTATTTTAAATTCATTATTATTTTAAAACTGGGAAAAATAAAATAGTTAATCGATCCGAAAGCCAATAGCTATGCATGAAATTTTAAAAATTCAAATGTAAAAGAGGAAACAAAGGGTCAAAACGTCTCAGTGTGTTTATACGCCACAATATTCACTACCCTTCTCTTCACAATCTATCTACTGGCACCCGAATCAAAGATGAAGTTATAAAACTGTTAGACTAAAATCAATGCGTTTTAAATTTTAAAATGGAAATAAACAGTGACAGGTAAATCTTGGATAATGCAAAGAATAAATAAATAATTTAAAAATAAAAATACATAGGCGTTTTAGATAAGAACATATTGATGGAATTTGTAGTTGTGAAGCAATATAAAACTAAACTTGCAAAACAATCTTATTTGTTTTAGACGAAGAATGTTTACGTTTATTCCAAGTTGCTTTATTTTTATGATACATTTTTTTAATTTTATGAAACGTTTTATTGGAATGTTAAATTAGGTGACTAACAACAGTTTTAAATATGAAACTTAGTGCGTTAGTTTATTTTCATTGATTCAAAAAAGATTTTTATGAATAGTTATTGGTAATTTTAATTGGTATTCTGTAATTAGATGAATAACAGGACATATTGTAGGACTCTTGTGCACAACAGAACATTATTCTAATTAACACAGCCTCGACGGACAGAGTGGACGCTACTTATTCCAATATCATTCGTGTCATACATGAGCTTTGGGTTGATGCAGATGGAGAATCCACCAAAGTTAGTAGCAGCGTAAAGGGTCCATGGCTCTCTTCCATTCACTATGAGGGATGATGCGCTTCCTTCAATGTTGGAGTTGTCAGCAAAATTGTAGTGTTCCTTGCCTTGAAAATTAATTCCTTCGTAGAGTGTGATTGTATTGTCCGAATCGCTGTCGGACGACCCGACTAATCGGGCTGAAGACACTTTGCCTTGTAGGCCATGGTGTAGTTCCTCTTCAGTGTCTCTCATCAATTGAAAATACCCATGATAATTATAACCCTCATAAAGGATCCACCTATTGTAGCAAAATTAATACATGTGAATTTAATTTGTATTTTTATTTCGCGCTAATTAAAATCCTTAACAGCCTTAACAGCAAGATTAGACAGTTGCATTTAGTTTTTGTCGTAAAATCTTATATGTATAACCTTAAAACACGTAAATATAATGTATAACACAAATTAAATTAAAGTAAATGTTTTATTTTTGAAGAGAACCAAAATGACATATTGCACGTCAAACTGCATAGAGAAATGCAAAATTTGGCCAAATTATGTAGATAGGTAGGAATAAGGAAATATTAAAAATTTTAATTTCCCGCCAAAACTAAAATGTCAAATTTCGACTGATCACTCTCTTCAAATATGAAGAAGTGATAGATCAAAAAGACGGGAATGATGAAAAGAACAATATGTATTGAGATTATTAAAGATTTAATTTAAAATTGCTTCAAGTTAATTATAATTAAAACAAATTAATAGTAAATTAAATAGTATTCAATTTTTAAAGAATTTATATTTTTTATTTTAAAAGACCTTCAAAATGGTGTATTATATGCGTTATTACGGTAATTAATTTAAAAGTCATCTAAATTATGTAAATATGTAGGAATAAAGTATCTAATTTTCTTTTGCAATAGTTAGAAAACAAAATTGGTGTAAACTTACATTCCCTCGGCCTTAGCTCTGACAGCAGTATTATCGAAACCTAGGTCTCGCAAGTCTTGCGAATTTAGTCCTGACATTCTAACGCTTCTTTCATTCGCACTGTATAGTGTTAAAACTTGGCTTGTTGCGCAAATTGAAGGAGGCTTTGCAAGTAGAATAATCAAGATGTTTGCCAGTAGGAAATTGGCTGTAAGTGTTCGTGTAAGTCCCATTGTCTTTTTTCGGTCTAAAAATAACTTCACGATACGCAAAAATGTTAAAGTTTAAAAATAAAAATTTTACTTTGTGTATTAAATTTTTGTGGGCTGGTAGCAACCAAATCGAGACGTACTTAATTCCAAATTAAAAAATGTCTCCGTATTTATACAAATCTTGAATACACAAAGTACATTTAAAGAATTGTAATATTTTATGAGGTGTGTCACACCAGGATAAAATCTGTTTTTATTTTTTTCGTAGCCAATAAATTGATTTAATTATGTGTTGTTATGTGACAATTTTAAAATTGTACCTCAATAAATATTTTGTATTTTTGTAATACAAGTAATTACTTTATGTTTCGCTTATTCTGCAAGTTAGGCCTATACCTAATTTTTTGTTGAAAACAATAAAACAATAATTAAAATAAAAGTATCAGAACTAGGGATGCAGTGTATATGCAGGTATTTAGTTTGCCCTTATCTATAACCTATACACAACAAAATTTTGCTGTAAAACAATATTTTAGTTATTTATTTAAATACTTGAAAACAATAATTATCACAATTCACATAATTATTTTAAAAGGGAAATACGGCAAAGACATATTTGAGATATTTGTTCTGTTTACAATAAATTATTACTTGACAGGAATAAAATTATACTTTATGTGCATGTGGTGTGCATAATTTATATAGTTCAAAGGAGGAAAACTGACAGTTTGTTTTAAAACTTTGTTGACGTCGTAGTTGCTAAACGTGTGTTTTAAATTCACACCTGGATCATAAACTTTTTTTTATTAGTTTAATTATTCATAAGTGTATTATTATTAAATAACGTACTTGTGTTTCACGAGATGAGATGACATTCAAATCTATGCAAAAATTGAATAATACGGACGAGCCGCTTTACTAGTACAATAATAATGTCATTTCACACATTTATTTGTATCATTGTTGACCGATAAAAGTTTGCACTCAGTGCACGTAATTTTTATATCGCCGGTGAAGCAGTAATTCCGCGCTTTTCCAATATCTTTTATAAAAGTTAAATCTAAATACTCCAAAAAATGTTTAAAAGCAAAACCACATCTTTCAAAATGCACTTTATTGCGATTAATTAGCTGAGTTTGTAGCGAAATTATTTCAAAATTGTTGTATAACCACTTGCGCGTGTTATGGACTGTTGATACACTTGTTTTTGGATCTAAGCTTCCTATCTAAGATACTTATTATGAGTTTTTTTAGAAAAATTAGGTGTGCTTTTAAATTTTATTGAGAATATGCGGATTTGCTTCTTCGCCGACATTATGTAGCTTTATAATTATTCATTTTTATATTTTAGGAATGTACCTATAGTAAATAATAATTATTACACGTTTTACCAATTTCAAACTTCAAATAGTTTTTGCAGCTGGTCCTTCACATTGCCCTTTATTTGCATATGAACAAGATAGCCTTATATGTTTATTATATTGTCAATAAATAATTTTACCCAACTGTCACTCTGTTAAGAGTGTAAGGACAAACTTACTATACATAATTATGTCACCACTCAAACTTGCAGCTTTACTATGGTATAGTATCAATATGTGACTACATATTAACCGACCATGCAAATAGGCACTGGGGATTGTGGCTCTAGTACAGAACCATGTTCATGTTAGTGTGGCAAAAATGCAGAAAAATCCAGTGATAATCACACATGCATAAAGCATGCGGGGGCAGATTGCAGTGACGCAGTGAAGGCAGACTTTGCAATATCGGTAGAATACTTGATATGTACTATGTACTACTGCTGAAAAATGTGGATGTGCTGGTGATTCCTTGTATGTAGTTCTATATTTAATAATGTAACAATAAAAAGATAAAAACTAGCCTATAAATAAAAAAATGGAAATATAAAAAAAATTATTTTGAATTGTGAACTAACGAAAAGTTACATACAATAGTTCATAATTCTGCGAACTGCTCCAAGGCGAGGTCTGCTCTTGCGGACCAAATTCTCTGCCCTCCATAAGATTTTTAATATATAGCAGTCAAAATCGTACGTGCGTTTGTTTACTCGGTTACACTTAATAATTTTTTTATTTTCAGGTGCACCAGTCATGCGGAGCTCAAAATCAGAAACTGGAAAGTTTCCCTATGCTTAATAATACACACTAAAAAAGTTGCTACTAAATCAATAAGGAGGTCTATCAATTTTAAATAAATAAATTAAAGCTTTTATGAATTATTATGTCCTATAAAGTCTTGAAATTAATGAAATTATACAAAAACTACTGTTTAAAAATAGGTTGTAAATTAGTTACACATAACTTTAAAATAGTTTAACTGCAACTTAGGTTCTTCTACTTTATCTATTGTTATTTCAATTTACTATGAAACATACGTTTTTTTTTGTAAAATTTAGTACTAAAACTGTTTTAGAAAACTACATTATTTGACTTTAAAACTGTGCTTTAAAGAATGTAAACTTTTAAAATCAAAAGAAGTAGCAAATACATTGAACTAATTAAATTGTTGTTTTTTATTTGAGTATTTTCTAAATTCTTAAATAAATACAGACATGGAGCAATAGGGAAATATTTGTATTAACTATTTCGTACCTTTAATCTTCATAAGGAGCACCCCCCTAATGACGTCATTTGTGGACGATCCCTTATGATGATTTTGAATGTGGTATATTTAAATTCCAGCTACGTAATTATACATACAAGCTCCGGTATTTACAAGGTTAATAATATTTACTATCCACTATTCACTGAGCTGCTTTTAAAGCAACTTAATAAATTCGCAGAATGAATGGGTGACTTTTTGTCTTCGTACTATTTTGTTGGAAAATGCAAAAGGAGACGGTACTACACACAGAGCTTCTCTTGGTTCCAGCCAGACATGTAGTAATTAATTAGTAATTATTTCTCGTTTGCTACGTTTGCCTTAGCTTAGCGGTCTTACAGAAAAGAATAGGAAGCTGTTTGCGCTTTACTGTATCCTGTCACAATGCTGAAAAATATGACGAGTGCGCCTTTACATTCGCAAAAATCTTTGCATGCAATGTCAAATCTGCGATGATGAGACTACGATCAGAGTAGATATATAAGGACTTAGGACTTAAGGCAAGTAGCACATTTTGTGCATTACAACATCATGGAGTTAAATAAAATATTTTTCAATTTTCTAAAATATGTAAAAAGAAACGCTTTTGCTTTTTAGAAACACGTAAGTTAAAAAATTTAAACTTTTTAACAACAAGTCAATAAAACATTTTGCACTTTATAAAAAAATAGAAAAATTTGCACTTTTTTGATACGTGATAATATTTATAATATTCTCCTTTTTAACAAAATTTATAAAATTATCATCTTGCGCATAATCTCATTTAAGATTATTGCGTTTCGCCTACATAGCTAATTTCAATTCTAGCCTATAAACTCTTAAATTGATTTATATGCATACAATTATCACGTAAAATTCACTAGTTGGATACATAGGCTAAAATCCAAATACCAACTTTAATGAATAAATTATCAGTTGCTGATAAATTTTCCTGACTAATTATTTCTCTACAAATTTATACGTTTCGCTTTAATTACATCATACGAGACACCGTCAAAAACCTTCCACTAGGATGCAATATTCCACAGTTTAATATGTGAGCTTTGCTAATACTTTTCATTAGCTTTTAGCTGTGCCAATTCTTGAAACATAAGTGACATTGTACAAAACGTTAGGATGTGGTTGATAAATGATGTCATCGAAAAATTTACGATTCGAGACTCCTATGACCAGCCTGTCATCAAGTGAACTACTGCGTAATAATGCCTATAGCATTATCATAAAATGTCATCTTTATCCATTAAGCAGGCCCATTGACCCAAAAAAAAATGTTAGTTGTTTTTAACAAACGAAAAGTTTTTTACAATTTTTTTTGAAAAGTGCAAAATGTTTTGTTTTTTTGTAAAGTTTTCGGATAAAACGTTTTTTAACAGTTCGAAACTTTATGTTTGTTTTTGTAAATGTGAAAAATTATCGATTTAATGTTTCTTTTTAGAAAATTGCAAAATTTTCAAAATGTTTTTAAAACTAATATGCATTTTGCTAATGAAATAAAATAAATTTGGATAATTTTGATTCTTCCCTCATTATAGATGCGATCAACTGTGATGTAATAATAACGAATTATGTTGCATAATTTCTTAAAGGAACGATTTCTTGTCGACTTTGAACGTTTTGTGCGTGATTAAGAGCCACAAGTTTAACTGTAGTTGGTGCACTAGCAGAGTGCAGAATCTGTGCTTTGCAAATAACTACGTACATATGAACATATACGGATGATATGATAGAATATTAGCAAACAGGATGAAAGCATTGTATGGAGCTTCATCTTGTGTGTGAAACTGGGAGATGTTTTAAAAGCTGAAAGTTTGTAGACTGATTTTGGCGTCTGACACTTATACTATATAATCTTATGCAAAAACTCAAAGTTAAGCTATAAAAGTTCCAAGATATACATACCTTCTGTTATAACCAATTACTATTATAATATACGAAAATTATTATTACACGTTTAGTTTAATTTTAATTCCAGCCGTGACATAATATCTTGACGTTAGAATTGTGCTGTAAAGTTCTAAACTGACATTTTTTGGAAATATTTTTAAAGTAATTTGTCATAACCCCACAACTTGGTATATTATATACAGAATTAAAAAAATTAGCGGCCTATTAAATACTTTTACATAAAATACTTATTTTAATTAACTGAAATATTTAATATTTAACTACTTAATAATATACTCGAGTTGATACTAATTATTACGCTATCCTTTGTTAATTACTAATAATAGGTTTATATCATGAAATTATTAATTTTAAATTCTTTGATTTCAGAACTATTTTGCGATTTCCAAATCTGCTTGAATATCATCGAAAAC
>JAQFZE010001578.1:0-17387 GCA_034695245.1 Dicyrtomina saundersi | reverse complement strand
ATTATGTGCCTGGCTGTATCAAGCACCAAACCCTGTATTTAATTTGTCAAACAACAAATTGTATCAGTACACCCCTCAGCTCACCATTACAGATGACAGCCGCACTGAAGCCACACGAATAAATTCATCAAAAAATACAACTCATAATAATTCAAAGAAATCACAGCACTGGGGGATGACTCACTTGACAAAATCTATAATTTTAGTCGGGAACTGACATCATATCCTGTTATTATTAAAAATGTTTCGCAGAAATCAGAATATTATAGAAAGCTTCCCCACAAAGATAAGGAAAGTATTCATTGGAAACTGGAACCTGGATTCGTTGTGAACTGTGAGCAGTACTACGTATATACAGGAGCAGGGCCGGACGAAGGAATTGGTTTTAGGCAGCAATTTGTGTCCATACAAAAACCACTATTTTGATTTTATTTGATGGTTTTCTTTGGTAAAGCAAAATGTTGTATTTACATGTTTTAAAAAAGTGTAAAATGTCCTTTTTACTTGATTCTGAAAAGTGCAAAATGTTCTATTTACATGTTTTGAGAAAAGTGGAAAATCTTTTATTTTTCATGTTTTTGAAATGTGTAAAAAAATGTATTTGAATGTTTTTGAAAATTAAAAATATTCTTTTTACATATTTCTGAGAAATGCAAAATGTTCCATTTTCATGTTTTTTGAAAATTCAGGCAGCGGGGGCTGCCTGCGCTGGACACATTACCCGGCCCTGTACAGGAGTCTACAACTTATGCAACCCTACAAAGCAGTGCATTTTCATACCGCATCTTTTAAAATTCAACTTAAAAGAATGCTACATACAAATATCTATGAATTAAGGAGGAAAATATTTCTGAATTAAAAATGAACCTTTAAATGCACATTTAAGTATAGGATTATGAATCAGAAGGGCAACCATATTATAAAGGATTGGCTAACCATTTAGCAAACTAACTTCTACTACGGACTACGGTCATTATGACTGGACTGACTGTTGCTATTTATTAGTACTGCCCGCCACACAGTCAACAGTTGACACTTGTTTCTGTCATCCACGAAATTTTAAACCGAATTTTCAATCAGCATTGACACATTCCACAGTGTGGAATCCACACAGTCTATTTGAACTTGAACGAACGGATTTTTAGCACTATGTTAATATTATGTTCAAGGTTAAGTTTCAAGTCAAGATGGAATTTTCCGACTGTTCTAATAGTCTCCCTGATTTTCCTAGCATCTTTTCAGCCCTCTCACTCAAATTCAACCACCACAGAAATTGAATTCGACGCTGGTAATGGGACCAGTACCAGTATCAGTGCCAGTGCCAGCACCAGTGGTGATGTTTCTTCAAGCTCTCCAACAATATTAACGACAACAACTTTGGATTCAACAACGGATGAAATTGTCACAAATTCGCTGTCAGAAGAAGATACTACCGAATCGGATAAAGACGAAGAAAAAAACGAAGACGAGGAAGATGACTTTTGCGGAGAAGGGGCAATCATCGATGCAGACAATATTTATGACTTTGCCGACCCGGCTTCAAAGACCGAGACGGGCCAAAACTTTACTGGATCTGGTACCGGTACCGGTACCGGTCACTGTGTCAAGTATGGCTTCTGTAATGATCCCAATACAAAAAATACTGATGGTGTGATAGACTGCGCGGTTGAGACCCGCCCCCGGAGAATGTCTCCCGACTCCTTAAAATGTTTAAGGCACATCTGTGGAGAGGAAATCATCCATAAGAATAACATGGATGAGGTTTTCTGCTGCTCCGAAAATCAGGTGAAATTTCTCAATTCCAATCTCCAGCAACTAAAGAGTATTTTAGGAAGTTGTCCCAGCTGCTTTATGAATCTTCGTCGAATATTCTGTGAAATGACGTGCAGCCCCACTCAGTCCCACTTTGTGAGCGTGACCAAAACTGTGAAGGTCAACACAAGTGACAGTGACCTTCTTAGCGATTCAAACTCATTGGGGTTGGTGAAAGAACTGGAAGTTTATGTGAAGACGAGCTACATTAATGAAACTTATACCAGCTGCAAGAATGTCTTCATGCCCAGTATGAATGATCGCGCCCTTAGAATTCTCTGTGGGCGCTGGGGAGCCCATCGGTGTACACCTCAAAGATTATTTACATACATGGGCTCTATGTCCAATGGACAGTCGCCATATGACGTTATTTTCAAGTTTGTTGATGACCCGGGGAAAGGGACGGCGGAGTTTAACGGAAGCTTCTACCAAAGGACAGTAGTGACAGAAGCGGGAGATGGGAATAATTCTTATGTTGTTAATGAAACTCAAGCTTTCCGGCCTTTTGATGCAAAGGCGTACAAATGCTCGGAACCCTATGGGTCATCCAATAGTGTAAAGTCCCATATTTTCTTGGTTGTCATTATACAACACATATGTATCGGCCTCAAATGTTGAATTGAAATGCGAAAGTATAAAAACACAAATAAAAGGATTGAACGATTTCACGCACATTTTGCATACTTTCCGAAATTATTCAATTAGAACATTTTTGAATTTTTAAACATACACATATACAATTAGATCCTATTGAATTTTTTAAAAAAATTGCAGTTAGAATAATTTTGCACTTTAAGCAATTTTACAATTATCAAAGCTGTTTACAATTTTCAAACACATATTTTATGCAATATTATTAGAACAATTTGTATTTTTCAAAATTTTGCAATTAAAACATTTTGCAATTTTAAAAATGAAGCAATAAATTATTACAACATTTAAAATTTTTTTAAACTTTGCAGTTAGAACATTTTGCACTTTTATAAATTTGAAACGTTACAAAAATGTGAAATGATTTGACACTGTACTTTTAAAAATGATGCACTTAAAATAATTTGCACAGATTATATTATTACAGAACGCTGCCAATAAGCGCTGTAGCTGTGTTGATTGTGAAGAATCCTGCCCTGCTCCACCGGAGCCTCCACCAATTGTAGAACCATGGGCTATCTTTGGCTACGATGCCTTGTACATCATAATGACAGCCGTGTTTGGAATTTTCCTAATGGTCATTCTATTCCTGGTTCTCCTAACCTCCTCTAAAAATGCTACTTTGGACAACCAAGAGGGTCATGGTCAAGGTCAACATCAAGGTAAGCTGCATGGCTTAAAATATTACTTATGGCTTTTACTCATAAGGCACTATTAATGAATAATTACTGTACTCATTAAGTACAATGTTAATTTCACGAGGTTTAGAAAGTTTGGATAACCCACCTACACCTACAGCTTGTTTCCTAGAATCGATGGGAGAAAAATGGGACAAAGCTATTCAGGATTTCTTCACATGTCTTGGAACAGGTAATAAGTGGTAGTTAAATAAATCAGTATTAAATATATAAACTTAAGGGATCGCCCACAAATGATGTCACCGGTTGCCGGTAGAGTTGGTGGGTCTGATCAGATATTGATTACATGTCGTGTTAAACATAGCCGTTTACGTAATGCTAAAGTGATGACATGTGGGTGAAGGTGGGTTCAGAAAGAGTAATTATTTGTGTAACATCATGTATGGACCATCACTAATATAGAAATATAGAAGTAAGGCCCCCCCCCCCCTAAAACTTTTTGAGGCTTCTTTTCTTTTATTTTTTAAATCACAGTGTGTGCGACGCATCCGTACAAAGTAATATTTGGAGGCATCTTGATCGTCTGTAGTCTCAGTTCAGGAATTATGTATTTAAAAATCATGACAAATCCTGTGGAGCTCTGGGCGACTCCAAATTCCAAATCACGGGCTGACAAAGAATATTTTGATACTCATTTTGAGCCATTCTATCGAACCCAGCAAGTTATTGTCACAGCCCAGAACATGGACAACATTTACAAAAATATGAAGGATGGAGAAGTGGAAGTTTTTGGCCCAGTTTTTAATAAAACATTCATGTATGAATTACTCAAACTTCAGGATTCGATTTTACACAAAGTAGGCCCAAAAATTATTAGTATCATTTGAATTATGTGGTGTCATTGTTTAATTTTTTTAGAGCATTTTTTCATACTTAAAACTTAAATCAAATAATCCAACCGTGATAAACTATGTAAAATTATGTTGTAATAATATAGTTTTAAAAATACATAATTCTAAAATATTCTAATTTTAATATTAAGTTACTTACCATAAGTTCTTTAATCCTACGACCCGCATCATGTAAAAATTCTATGCACCCCGCGTTACACACGGGTTTTTAAATTAGAGACCGCCGTGTTATAACACGTAATGCTAAAGCATAGCAAACCCCCCGCGTTGTACTAAATATCAGACAATCAGACACTTACTGTTAGAGACCAACGTTCTAATTCAGAACCGCGTTGTATTTTTGTATTGGATTTACGATACATACATATTTTTAATTGGTGTGAAATATTTTGATTTTACGTTTTTCAAAAGTGCAAACAAATCTATTTAAATTGTTTTTAAAAAGTATTTAAAATAATTTTATGCTTTGGAAAAGTGTAAAATGTTCTAATTACACGTTTTAAAAAGTGCAAAATATTTTAGTTGTACACATTTGAAAAGTGCAAAATGTTCTAATTACACATGTTTAAAAAATGAAAAATATTTTAATTATTACACGTCTTTGAAAAGTGCAAAACATTTTAATTTTATAACTTTGAAAAGTGCAAAATGTTTATAAACTTTTTTGAAAAGTGTATAATAAATTGTAATTTTATGCTTTTGAATATTGCAAAATGTTTTTTTTTGTTTTTATTAAGTAGTGTAAAATATATAACTATATTTTGTTTTTGAAAATAAATAATTTACGCATTTTTTTAACCCTTATAAATTCCGTCCGCAGGACGGGCCGTACTACTAGTATCTATAAAAAATAGCATAAAAAATCACAAATTATCTAATTATGTAGACATGTAAAAAGACCTAATTCTCCGTAGCATAACGTACTTAAAATTAAACCTGCATAAAACTTATTGAAACTATACTCAATAAGTCAACTCTATTTATTACTAATAAATTGCAGGTACTCGGTGAAAACAGTGAAAGTTTGGAGGACAGTTGCTTCATGCCCCTCCTGCCCACCCATAAGAAATGCTTCTATCTCTCCCTGTGGGGCTACTGGCAGAGCAACAGATCTGCACTGGAGGCCACCGTCGACGGAGATGACTACCTGGATCACTTTAAATCCTGTTCTAATAACCCCGTGTCTACAAATGATGCCACTGAGCTGAAGCAGCCTTGTTTGAGTGACTACGGTGGTCCCATTTTGTTCCCCGAACTTGTCCTCGGCGGCTTCTTGCCCGGACCTCATCCCCTCTATCAAAACGCGACCACGACCTTTATTACACTTCTACTCAATAATAAACAGGACCAGAGACAAGTTGAAGGAGCCATGGCTTGGGAAAAGGCATTTTTGGAATTCATGGAGAAATGGGACAAGACGGAGAGGCCAAACTTTATGGAGGTTACTTACTACTCGGAAAGATCTATCGAGGATGAAATTGATCGCTCCTCCAAGAATGAAGTGTCCACCATTGTCATCTCCTACGTTGTCATGTTCCTGTATTTAAGATTCAGCCTGGGAAGCTGGAAAAGTTGTTCCACTATTTTGGTAAGTTTCGACTTTGACTTTTGACTAATATCAGCATAACATTCCAGCTAGGTACATTATGTTTCGGGAATATCAAATTATCAAACTTTTAATCTTATAAACTACGATAAATAATAATAATTACAATACCCTTAAATTTGCAATCCATATTATTATTGCTTTTCTGTTTTTACAAAATTTTAAAATATCGTCAGTCAAGTATCAAAATGATTCGTGTCCATTTTGTGCTGAAAACGAAATGCAACAACTAATTAAAATATCAAGACATTCAAGACCCTAAAAATATATGGGTATATATAGATATAAAAATGTGCAAACAAAAACATGCAAAAAGGACACGTACACTTTTGCAAAAACATATAAATAAAATATTTTGCAATTTTCAAAAAACGTGTAAATAAAATATTTTGCAATTTTCAAAAACGTGTAAATAAAATATTTTGCAATTTTCAAAAAAGTGTAAATGGAATATCTTGCAATTTTCAAAAACACGTAATTAACAAACTAAAAGATCGTATAGCTTAACTGACATAGCTCCTTTTAAATCTTGCTTAAATTGGATATGGACCATTTTGATTCTTCATTCATGATACATGTAGGTAGGTATATAATGAAATACACGTAAGTACCGTATTTCCTCTAATACCTCCCGGGATTCTTATAACTCACGGGGTCTTCAGCACTGGATGAAATTGAAAAGGTTTAATTTTTTCCAGTAGATGGGTACCGTATTTCTTCACTTCCCAAGTGTCTAATAAGTCCCAGGTCTCTTATAACTCCCAGGTCTGAGGCTAATCGTAAGTTTGACGTAACTCCCGGGAAGGGGGGGGGGGTGGGGTTATTGCAAGAAATACGGTACCCATATGTTTTGATGTTGTATGTAATATTCTTTTTCCCCATACAGATTGACAGCAAGCTGACGCTTGGGATCGGCGGTGAATTGATTGTGGCGGGGGCCGTGTCCTCCTCCTACGGTCTCTTCAGCTACCTCGGCATCCCGGCAACACTAATAATAATCGAAGTCATTCCCTTCCTGGTCCTCGCAATCGGCGTCGACAACATTTTCATTCTCGTCCAAACGCTGGACAAAACGCCGCGCCGCCCAGGCGAGACTCCAGAGAAACACATTGGGCGAGTTTTGGGCTCCGTTGCTCCGTCCATCCTTCTTTCGGGTATTTTTAGTTATTTTTTTTTGAAACCACATTATGCTTTTATCGTTAGCCAAATTCAAAATCGATATCAAAATCGAAATTAAATTGACACTGTAATAATGGGATGTTGTACATAGGTATTTCCGAATCCGCTTGTTTCTTCATCGGCGCTCTCTCCGAAATGCCCGCCGTCCGCGCTTTTGCACTCTACGCCGGTGTGGCCCTCCTCCTGGATTTTACCATGCACCTCACTGTCTTCGCCGCCCTCCTCTCCATTGACGTTCGCCGTCAGGGCGCACTTCGTTACGATGTTCTTTGTTGCGTCAAATCATCCAAATCAAAAAAACCCGCCAAAAAATCTTATGGCGAAGATGGCGAAGAAAGTTTACTTCAGCGAACGGTCAGGAAATCGTACGCTCCAAACTTACTCAAATTCTCTGTCCGAATTTCCGTTCTCGTTATATTCGCCGGCCTCTTCTGTACTTCCGTCGCTGTCTGGCCTAAATTATCTGTAGGGCTGGACCAGGACTTGGCCGTTCCTGAGGACTCATATGTAGGGCGGTATTTCCGGACCATGTTTCAATACGTCAACGTGGGCCCTCCGGTTTATTTTATTGTGAAGGACACGGGATTTAACTACTTTGAAAATGAGGAGCAAATTAGTGCAAGGGAAAATCCATTCAGTTTAACGAGACAGATTCTGTCGGCAAGCAAGGGGAGTAATTACACATTTATTGCCAAGCCGCCAAGCTCCTGGTTGGATGATTATAATGACTGGGCAAATAGTGAGGGTTGCTGCAAAATTGACAAAATTAGTGGGGATCCCTGCCCCATTTCCAGTGATGATAGTGTGACCAATAATGCGACGCAATGCAAACAGTGCGATATAAAGCTAAAAGAGGATCGAGAAATGAGCCTCGAACAAGAATTTAACAAGTATTTACCCTTTTTCCTAAGCGACAACCCCAGTGAAACATGTCCAAAAGGAGGCCATGCAAATTATGGAAATGCTGTTCAGATTTTGAAGAGTGGATTTGGAATTATTGGAATTGGAAAAAACGAAACTGTGCGAGTTGGAGCGTCCCATTTTATGACTTATCACACTGTCCTCAAAACCAGTGAGGATTATACTAATGCCCTGAGAGAAGCACGGAAATTAGCAGACAATATTACACTCGCACTGAACCAGGGTAATTTTTCTAATAAGTATAAAGAGACCCGCGTAGTATTAAAGAAAAATTACGTATCGTCAGTGAAAAATCAAAATGATCCGTGTAATGGACTTTAAAAATATAAAATGCACTATGTATAAAAAATAATAAAATATCAAGATTCTAAAATCATGTAATCAGAACATTTTGCAATTTTCAAAAACTTAAATGGAACATTTTAAACTTTTTGAAAGCATGCGTATCACATTTTGGAATTTTCAAAAACATGCAAATAGAAAATTTTGCACATTTTAAAAATATGCAAAAATAGAATATTTTGTACTTTTCAAAAACATGCAAATAGAATATTTTGGACTTTTCAAAAACATGAATATGGAGCATTTTCCACTTTTCAAAAAACACGTAAATAGAACGTTTTGCATTTTTCAAAAATTGTGCAAGTAAAACAATTTAGATTTTTCGAAAAATTTTAATTAAAATTGGACGCGTCTATCTAATTTAATGTTTATTTTTTATTTTACATATAACTCATTTTAATCGTAGCTTAAATACGATACGGGGCATTTTGAGTATACACTGACGGCGACATTGATGACATCATGACGGACCAGATGGAAGTTATGTAGGTAACGTATAAGTAAATACACATGCTATGTGTGGTAGTAACTTTAAAATTTTACTACTTTTAGGCTCAAATTCTACCCGACGACATGAAGTCATCCCGTACAGTATCTTTTACGTATTCTACGAGCAATACTTAACCTTATGGGCAGACACGATTAAATCTTTGGCAATTTCCACTGGAGCAGTTTTCATAGTCACATTCCTACTCAGTGGATTTAATTTGAGAGTGGCGCTCGTCATCTTAGTGACGATTGTTATGATTGTGACAGATCTCGGAGGGATGTGCTACTTCTGGGGGATCTCGTTGAATGCAATTAGTTTAGTCAATTTGGTCGTGGTGAGTCAGTTTGTTAATATGTCAAAATATTTTACGTGTGTGAATTAAATCAAAACTATTACTTTTGTATTTTAAAAAATATTAATTTACAGTGCGTTGGAATTGGAGTCGAGTTTTGTACTCACATCTCCCATGCCTTTCTACAATCCAAGAAAACCAGCCGACTGGATCGGGCTCATGACGCCTTGACCACAATGTGCCCCTCCGTTCTCAGTGGCATCACTCTCACCAAATTCGCAGGGATCATCGTCCTCGCATTTGCCAAGTCACAAATCTTTAAAATATTTTACTTTAGAATGTATTTAGGCATTGTTCTTATTGGAGCTGCTCACGGATTAATTTTCCTTCCGGTTTTACTAAGTTTCATTGGGCCCATGCCAAAATTAAAAAATGTTACACCGGCACCGAGTAGAAATGCAAACCAGGAAAATAATCCTTCAAATTCTACGCTTAACACTCGACTATAATTCGACATTATAATATTATGTGGTCGTAATCGTAAACAAACACAATTAAAACAATATTATAAACCCTTTTTTTATTGATATTTTATTCTGTTCGGGACATTTTAAATTTTAATGGAGTTACATTTTTGCATTCGTTTTTCAAATTAAATTTATAAATTTCGAAACTTACTCTAAATACACATGCAATTATATCTTACGTTAGACCTGCTTATGATGGGTTAAAAGAGCTGTAAATACGTGGTGACATTGACATTTGGTTCAGTGGTAGTGGGCTTTCCACCATATACAAGATTATTTTTGGAGAGTTAAAATATAAGTGTAGGAGACGTAAAATTACTTTAAGACCACCAACGTAAATTACTATTATTATTAATACTTAATTATATAATTTGAGAATAACATAAATTTTAAAATTTAAGAGGTAGAAATACTTGACTTGAATACAACCATAATTCACAATTAATCGACAATCAGTCCAATTATTCCCTAGATAGTAATAATTATTATAGTCCAGTGTCCAGGTACGGTTGTGATGTGATGTGATGACAATTGACAATTCCAACCAAATTGTGAGGTTAATGTGATGTATCCGGAAATAAAGAATCACAACTGACACAACAGAAACTATAAATAAAAGAGGTACACAGTATGTTGTTAGTGTTCGTATTGGAATTTTTCAGGATTCATTAATTTTACTTTTTTGACAATAAAACCATTTTAAAAATTAGATGTGATTGTAATAAAAAATGACAGCAAAGTCTAAAATAAAGTAATTAAAATTCTGTCTCGTCAATTTCAAATATTCTTTTTCATCTTATTCTGAATCGATACTACTTACTGGTACTGGCACTGGCCTACGCTCAATGATGTCATGAATGAAAAATATTTTCGTAAACCATTGATTTTTGAAAAATTTAAAGAAATTGCCACTTTTATCTGTCTTGAAAGGAAATGTCATTTTTGAAACGTCAAAATAAAAATAATGTCAAAAAACATACCAAAAATATCATTTGCTTTTGACAGCATTTATGTTACCTTTTTGTCCTTCAAGATTAACACTACTTTCAAACCCTGTTTATTTTCAGACAAAGTGCATGGGATAATTTTTGGCGAATTGGTTAACCGTCTCTCGTGCGCCCAGGAGTCGATTTAATTCAGTAATATTCCCGTAATGTCTGTCACTGTAATCATTCAAAGGAAAGAGTAATAGCACATTTTTTAAAGCTAAATGTTACTATCAAAACAATAAAACTTTAATACTCAGAACAACTTGTAATAAATCAATGTTTCTGACATCTGAATAGTACAACTGAAATCCTGAGCTAATAGCGGTACGGCTGGCTCGGTTGGTTGTTGTACCCGCCAAATTCCTACCCTAATAATTCGTACCCTGGTGCTATTCGTATCCTAATAATTCGTACCCCAAAAAACTGAGTGGTATTGTAATGCATGAACTGCTAAGACTCGACTGCCAGGGCACGACTGGGTGGGGTACGAATTTCGAGGGTGCGACTGCCAACCGAACCGCTAATAACAGTTCACATACCCCCATCCTTTGGACAGAACTTCCGCTCTCTTTGCAGCCCAGTGAGCGTAATAAGTCGGTGCTGGGATTTTCACGGAACGATTACATCTCACAAACATGTAGCAGAGGAAGTAAGCCATTATTTGGATTTCGTTTGAAGAAAAATCTGAATCATCCCAAAGAACATGATACCGCGTGGGCCTACTCGTTCCCTGTTTCACATCATAAGGAAAATCTCTTAAAATTCGCAATTCTCAAATTCAGTAGGGATGCAAATAATTAATTCTAACTATTAAAAACATTTTACTTGAATTCAATGAAAAATCTGTACTTCAACTTACCAACAATCCTTTGTGAGACAACAAGTAAAAGTCATTTTCGACGGGATGAATAATATCCGTATCGACGACGGTCCCTGGAGGAGCGTTTTCGTTCTGTCAATAATTACAAGTACCATAAAATATTAAAAATATAGAATTTAAACGCATAGAGGCAGAAAATTGAACTTATAAAATGTATTATACAAAGTAGAAATTAATGAAACAAATATTAAAAATTAACAGCAACTCACGGAAGAAGGCATGAAAAATCTAGTCTTGTGTCTCTTTTGTACTGTGACGAATGTAATTCGTGGTTGATAGTTTGCATTGAGAGATGTGCAAGCCCTCCGGATAGCCGACATTTCAGTTCTCAAAACCTTTTATCAAGTCAAAAATGGTACACAAATTAAATATTATTAATACATTATAATATATGGCTGCGCCACATTTCCAAATGACATTTAGAAATTCTGGTCCTATGCAATTCCGGATCCACTCAGAATTTTCGAATTCACGAGCCCTAATAGTAAGGAACAATAATAAAATGAAATTTTTTACAACTTACCTCTTGAAACTGACCTTCACCGACCCCATCCCTGTAAACAGAAATGTTTGATTTTAGAAATTATAACCCTACTATACTGCTAAATTAATAAAGTTAAACTTTAATTGGGACGAATACAAGTACAATAAAAAAAGTGGAACTGTGCCTGAAATATATTATCTTCATAGGCTGAGCCTGAGACTTGGCTCTATAAGCCTTGAGAAACTTCTGAACTATGCCGTCAAGTCCAGTAATAACTTCAGCAGCCCCTTTACCAGCCTTTGTCTGAGCTTGAATGTGCATCATGTATGGCATTCCGGTTCGGTCAATACTTCCTGTAATGGCTGCAAAACTAGGGGGTCCGATTTCGACCACATTTCCTTCTCTATCCCTCTATTAATGTGAGGTTTCCCAAAAAATTACAATGTCGAACAAAATGAGCTACTACTGAAACTACATACAATTAAAGTTACAAAACTTACAAAAGATGTTTTTTGTCAAATTACCTCAAACCTTGTAGATCCAGGTGGTGGATGCGTCACGTCAGCCCCCATAATCATCACAGGATAATTAAACATTTTGAAACATTCTGGGAAATCCGGTGGAGCGAGAACAACATGGTTCACTTTGTTCAATTTACTATTAATCTTCAAGAGAACATTTCCTAGAATGGACTCCAAACGACTTCCAAATCCCGTGTTGGCTCCCACAATACACTGTGTTAAGATTCCAACGTGCAACTCCGCAGCTTGCTTAACATGATTGTACACTTGACATCCTTTTTTAGGAAGAATGACAAGAACAAAGGACATGGGCTGATCTGCATCCTTTGTACCTAAAACTTTCTGAAATCCTTCAAGTTCTTTCGTGAGAACATCTACATTTTCATCACGGCGTTCTGCAAAATCCTGAAGATTTAACTCTCGGTAGTGACTGTGCTTTGGAAGATTTATTCCCTTGGACTGTGCTTTGCCTGTCAAACATCTTGAAAACTCCCTATATATACAAAAATAATTATTGCACAAAAAATTTGAAAAGAAACTTAACTATACTAATTCTGGGAAATTCTGGATCTATAGCTTAATAATTTCAAACTTACTCTGCAGCTTGAAAATTAGCTCCTTTATAAGCATTGGCCGACAGATTAAGAATTCCCCAGCTCTGAATATTTCCCCATGAGAAAAACTCAAAGTCGTGACCCCAAATATCCCATACTCCGTCTTGAGGAATTATTGTAGCTCTAAGCGTTGGATCCTGCTTCTATTAAACGGGCAAAAATACATCGCACAAATTATTATCTCGGTATTGAAATTTTTCCATTTTTACGCATTGTATGTTGATTACACAACTACATGAATAATTATTATTACTAGCACACTTACAGTTTTTTGTTTTCCAAAGCACAGTTCTGGAGGAGTAAGAACTCTTGCTCTCACTTCATGCATTTTTCCTCCATTTCCCATAGTCATTCCATACGCTCCAAAAAGAGGATTATTTGCCAAATTTAATTCTTCCACCTTTTATAAAATTATCCAATCGCCATTCAAACTTTACTCGTTCTGATGTATGGGCGTAATGCGTAAAATGATCCATTTTAAAATTCAAAACGGTAAAAATAAAAGTAGAAAATAAACGTACAGCTCTGCCAATAGATCTCTGAAGAACACCAGGGCTCTGTCGTGCAACCTCAGCCATTCCGGTAGTTTGGTTGTCAGTCAGTTTTCTGTTAAAACTTTGACCATCCTTCATCCTACAGATCTGATTTTATGAAAAGTAAAAATTGCAAAAACATAATTAATTTTCACAAGACACTAAACTTTTTCTTTGAATAACTGGGGTCTTCTCCATAGTTCAATACATAGTTTATATACAATTTTAACTTAAGCTTAACTTACCTCAGCAGGTACTTTCGGATTATTATTTCCCTTACACTCCAACAATGGACCATGCGGACATTTTAGTGGAACCCTCAAGAAGTGAGTGAAGTAATCATAGACTGATATTTGTTTACCATTATAATCGAATTTGGTCTCAGAAACGGATTGTGGACAGACCCTAACAACAACTTTGCTGAATGTTTTCCCGGGTTGAGGTTGGTAGGTAACTTTACAGGCTAGAAAAGTGACAAATGAATTACATATAGGTGCATATAAAATAAACAGTTAATCAAATTGAAATGTTTTGTAAAATCAGACATAAGAGCCCTTGCTATCGATACAAATATATAGTCTGTGAAGAACCAAAATGACCCATATCCAATTTCAGCTACAATCAAAATGAGCTATGTCATAAAAACAAAATGAGAAACACGCGTAAAATGTTAATTAGGAGTTTTTGAAAAGTGTAAAATGTTCTATTTACATGTTTTTGAAACGTGTAAAATGTTCGATTTACATAGTTTTGAAAATTGAAAATGTTCGATTTACATATTTTTGAAAAGTGCAAAATATTCTATTTAAATACTTTTAAGACATGTTTCAATATTTTTGTAGATAGTGGATATTGATTTAGCTACAAATGGATATGGGACATTTTGGTTCTTCACAGACGTTATAGTTATTAAATTCAACAAAATAAAAAGACCCAAAAGGCAAGTGGATCAAAAATTTAAAAATTTTAAAAATATTTAGCATAAATTTAAATGTTTTTTTTACTTTTAAGAAGATCAGTGGCTTTTTCACTGTCCCCACGTCCCCACCGCCTAATATCTCCCTCATCAACTCGGTTCCGGCCACCTTCAAATACTTTCTGTAGAACATCCAGTACAGGTCCACCCATGTATGCAGCTAAATTTGATACTGGAAATGATAAAATTTAAATTCAAGAAATATTTTTTTGAAATAAAAATTAATACGTAATTAACAACTACAAATTAATGTTAATTTTATAACGGTTGACGGTACCCAAAATACATATCGAAAAACGTACTTTCTATGTTAATAAACTTTTTCCAGCCATTAGTGATGGGTAAAAGTACATTAAACCCAGGATAGCTGACAACACCCCCTCCGAGCGGATGTGGTTCATGGGTGTAGTCAATTAAATCCGAGCGCCTCATCGGAGTGTACTTGTTGAGGTTGACACATCTCATGAGAACACTATAAACTCGTTCAAGACTCACAAGATCCGTTGGAACTTCCAACCCTTTCATATTATTCACATCTATCTTCAAATTTGTGGTGTCAACTACTTCGGTTGTTGGAGCAATTCGGATGGTGAAACGAGAGCCTACCTCTTCCGGTCCAAGATGTTGTCCATCAAAATCACGATCCAATGGCAAACCTTTCTCTTCTAGTCTTTTAACGGAGTAGAGTGCAGCTGAGAAATCTGTGATTATTCCAAAAGCTGTACCATACTGGCTCTGCATTTGCACAATTTCATGCTTCAAGATTCGTTTCCGAAATTCAGCTGGAAGCATCTTCGGTGGTTCACCGTCTCCTCCTCCGCCACCTCTACCACCTCCACCGCCTCCACCGGAGGCTCCCCCTCTTCCTTTTTTTCCTCCTGGCGGCTTTTTACCACCACCAGACGGAGCCGGGGCATCAGCCTTCGGCGGGTTCTTTACGCGATCAATGTCGATACGGTAATGGTAGATCAATTTAGGGAATCGGATGTTTACAGGGAAATGATTTAGAAGGATAGGGATTTCCCTTGTGAAATTTTTGGCTTTCTTTGGATCCATTTCGGGTCTTCTGATCGGAAGTTTATTCACGCCTTCTCGGTTATCATCGATACTAATAAAGGGTTTCCATCCTCCTGGAGCCTTGTCTTGTTCCGTAGGTCCCAATGTACATTTTGGTTTTCGAATTAGGTATTCTACTCTCGTAACTGCTCGGCCTCGTCCACCCCCACCCCCTCGGTCAAAACCACCTCGACCACCTCCTCGGTCAAAACCACCTCGGCCACCTCCTCGATCAAAACCGCCTCGGCCCCCTCCTCGGTCATAACCACCACCCCCTCTACCCCCGCCACCCATATCCATTCGCTGGAAATCTCTTCCAAGGCTACGAACATAATAACAGGAAAATTAATAAAGAGGCAACTTAAATTACATTTAAATAAAAGAATTAGGGAAAATAAAAAATTTTTTAAGGACTTTTCAACCAAGAAAAAATTCGGGTTTTCTGCGGGTGATCATAACAAATACTATGAATTAAATAACTCCAAAAAAAATTATAATTACTATGATATTTAAAAAACTCACCCAGCATCGCCTCCACTGCCTCTACCACCTCCGCGCCCACCTCCACCTCCACGTCCACCTCCGCCACCATCATACCCACCTCTGCCACCACCGCGTCCTCGTCCACCTGATTTTTTGAAACCGAAATTAAATAGATTGGAACATGAATTAAAATAACCATGCAAATATTGTTAATTATTTATCTACACAAAAACTATTTTTTTCTGATCAAATGTTGGAACATATTTTATTGATTATTAAAGCTCAGTAGGATAAACAGCGAATTCAAAATAGTTTGCAAGAGTAGGTATACAATAAGTTTTAGCATATAAAGTACAAAATTAATAACTTACGATCCATTTATGATTTTTCAGTTCCAAACAGACTGACAACTGAAGCGGGATGTTGCCGTCGACAGTCAGTCAGCGTCCCCAGAGCCACGTAATCCTATCTACCTATAGCACCTACTTAGATAAATGGTGAATGTTTGCTTGAAAATAATTAGTTATTTAATCAACACTTTGCAATTGTCCTGTATTCAGTTTATAAAATGATGACTAATGATGGGACCATCAGTTGTCGTTGTCAGTTGTAGAATTTGTAATACAAAACAGAAAAATAAGAAACTGTGATTTTCCAAACAACCGAACATACTGCTGCTGGCAGTCAGTGCTGACGACGACTGAAAATGAATCAATTTGATTTAGAAACAAACGCAGCTTCTGAGGCCGTTGTTTTTTACTAGGTATTTATAGTCTTATAGTTCCACTCAAAAACGTATCGAAATTCTCAAAAGTAGTATTATAAACGTTTTGTTGAATTTACAATTGTTGCACAGGTAATATACTTATTTATATTCACATAAAATTTGCGAAAAGCTAATTTATTTTATAAACAATATGAAGAATGAACTACTAACAGTAGTTCGCAGAATCAGCATTTTATTGTTCTTTTCATTGAGGCGTCACAAAGTGACGATTCAAGTTAAGGGAGCGATAACGTAGATAAATGCTATTTGTTTAATCACACTTTAAGATAATAAACTAAAATATCCGACTTTCGTCCGAGTTGTTTTGTTCAAGCAAGTTCTTTTCTGCCGCTGCCGCTGCCGCTGCCACAGCGTACAAATCCTTTTGACTTCTCGCACACACACGAAGGCGAATGTTTTCAAAATAGTCAAATTAATGCGTTTCGTGCCGTTTTCAGCTGTTCTCACTACTCTTCACACTGAACTCGCATCGCACTCGATAAACTTCGTAAAGGTAAACACAGCAATTTCTTTCGTCATACAAAAAGAGCAGCAGTTTCTGTAGTGCAGAGACAAAGCTGGAGAAATACAAAGCACAAGGTAATAAGTAGGTAAGTAGTCTAACTAACTGGGAAGTAGGTGAGAAGGGAATGCAATTTACACACACTTTTAGTAAACACAAAACTTCGTCAATCCGTCAGACAACCTTAGCCATC
>JAQFZE010001577.1:0-17387 GCA_034695245.1 Dicyrtomina saundersi | reverse complement strand
ATACATAATATATGAGAGAAAGCACGAAATTTGACCTTACTAGAGAAATGTGAGAAAGCATAACACGGGGATAAAATCAGCAACTATAAGTGTTCTACAGTACTACACAATAAAACAATGTACACTAATGTTTAGAGCTGGAAACCGTCTCCACACCTGATCGATTAAATAATACAGACACAGTATAAAAAAATATAACAAAACATAAAAAGTTAGTATAAATAATGGTCACATCCATTTGTAAACAATAATTTTAGTTTAATTGTGAATCTCATAAAAAATTAAGCACACGCATTTGCATTCAGAGCTGACACCCGGAGTGCACTTTTTACAAATTTTCTCAAGTTCCTCATCGTAGTAAAATATGCTCCACCCTACAAGTCCCTTTAAATCATAAGGGCTCATATAATTGGCTCATGATTATTTAAAGGGCCTTTATTTAATCAATTATCTGAGAACTTCGGATTTAAAGGGACTTGTAGGGTGGAGAATATTTTACTACTATAAGGAACTCGAGAAAAGTTTTAAAAGTAAATCTGCGGTTTTCAGATCTGCTTTGCATACATTTAACCGTATGAGACAGGAGACAGGGAAGCTTTGTACCTTCCTTTCAACATTTCTTTACTTTTTGGAATTAATTGGTTTACAAAACTTATGACTAAACGTTAGCATTTTTTTTATTCACTCACCATCTGGAGACTTGATCCGTGAATAGAGAGGAGAGTATCCCAGAGCGCGTTTAGGAATCACAATTTCACTTGTACCCTCAGATCGGATTTCAATCGCTTTTCTCCAAAAGTGTAATGCCATTTGAATATCATGATGTTCATCCAAAAATGTGGATCCCATTAATTCATGCATTTCAGCACGTCTCTCGGCAGAATATGAAGGGATATTTTCAAGAAGATAATTGAAGATCAATATAGCACCTTTTAAACAAGAAGTCTGAAGAGCATCATCACCGTAACGATTTTTTAAAAATGCATCTGCTCCATTGGATAAAAGGAGTTTTGTTGTTTCGAAACGATGTTCTTGAATGGCATAGTGTAATGCTGTCTTTAATTGAATATCTTGAGAATTAACTTCCGCTCCATGAGCAAGCAAGTATTCACAGAGGTGTGAACTTTGGACAGAATTTATAAGACATGTTCCACCTGAACATAAATTTTTGATAAAGTTTTCATCATTCAACTTCTTGCGGAATATAATAACTACACATGACATGGTAAAGCTTTACATATTTATGCATCATCTTAATCTTAATATCTTACCGTTATAGTTTGGTAGCTGAATATCCGCACCCGCTTGCTCTACGAGGTATTGTACAACTTCGTAGTTCGTCATGAAGCATGCTGATCGAACTGGTGTTGACCTTTAAGAACATAAACTGTATTAAACCAAAGCTACACTTTTAAAAATTACAACCATGATATTAATACAGTTTGTAACGATTTTAAAGGACAATTCAGTTTCAAAATAGAACAACAAATTTACATTCATCGTTCCTTTCTTACATTGTTACGATTACAGTATCATGCATTATTAATTAACATAAATAAAAAAAATGTTTGGAAGAAGGCAATATTTACCCCGTGTCGCTGACACTGTTGACATTGGCTCCATGCTTCACAAGGCATTTCACAATATTTAACCTTCCGGACACAGCTGCACACCAAAGAGGACTTACACGATGTGACGTTTTGTCGTCAATTACTTCATAAACGCCTTTCTGTTCTACATCAGCTCCACAAACTTCAATGAGGTATTCTACAATTTCCAGATTTCCTTTTTTGCATGCTATAAACAAAGGAGCACATCCATCTAGATGACCGCCATCCAATACTCCCACAATTTCTTTTCTTTCCGCCTTGTCCAGTCTCTCTAAATTGTTACGTAAAACACATGACAGTCTTGCTCCCGGTGCAGCAGATCTAACTTCTTTCTGCACATCTTCAATTAGTGATTCCTTGGACCTAGCACCAGTTTGGTTGGAGGATTTAGCAAGGGTCCACATTGTTTTAAACATTTTCCTGAGGTCTTTCACAGGCAATCACTCCACGTCCAGAGCTACAGCTAGCGCTAGCACTAGAAGATATAATAACATAACCACCATATAAAAATCGTAACTTCAAGTAGATATATACGCTTAGCAACGATGTAGTATGTCTCAAAACGATAGGATCACTAGTTTTTTGGAGGTTTTATTCAATATTATGTGAACTCATACCATGAGAAATCTAAATAACCCATGGACTAGTGTGTTCATACTCAACTCAGGTGTCTCGAGTGTTCCATGGTTTTGTAAGAAATTTAATGGACTTTACGTAACACATTTAGCTATTAAAATATGTCAACGCATGCAGGCGTGTACATGATGACAAGGGAGAAGTCGTGATTTTCCCATTTAACACAATGCTAAAAAAGGATTGACATGACGTTGTCTTAGTCCCTCTGGTGCTACTACTGGCGCTACTTGGACCCTATGGTCAAAGTAAATGCTTCTGGTCATGATCACTCCATGTGAGTGTTTGTGTATGCCAAATCTTGAATTGTTTCGTAGGTACGGTTAGCAAATGTTTATCATTGCAATGAGAAATCCACAAAGTGCATCTAAAAGTTTGAGACACTGAGACACCGATTTTTCAGTTTTGAATTAATTACATGAGAACCGTGTGACCCCTAGGGGCCAATCAAAGTGAAAGTATACTAACTTGATATTTTATCGAAAAATAATTATCTCAATAGGGTATTATTATTAAGGGGGAAGAAAACTCTAAAAAGCTAGTGCGTCTCACCTAACGTTATGAGACATACTGTGAAAAAAAATAATTACACCTCTAAAATAACAAAACACATGTCAACCAAAAGAGTATAACTATATGTCAATCTCATACTGTGGGTAAACAAACCAGAAATGTAAGTATTATAGCTAGGAATCATCATGCTACCTCACCACCTCCTACCTCTCTATACTAGGATCTCCCTCGTCGAGCTTTCCCCCGGGGGATCCATGTAACGGGGTTTCAATTTATAAAAATCTCCATTCATTACCAAAGTTTAAAATTCTCGTCAATATCTTGTATTACATATAAAATATTCACGTCAAGATAAAGCCCAACTTTTGAAACTTTCTCTCACAAAATCAACCCTTTTCCTGTTTGCGTAGAAAAGTAACAAGGCATGCAGAAAATGTTTACAATTCCTTTCCTTACCGTTGCGTTGCCTTTGCAAAGTATAAATTACTGTGCATCCACCGTTTGCTTATGCATTACAATAACAATAAAAAAGGTCAAAACATCCGAATGTGAATCCCTTCGCGACATCTTCATCACACCTTATCACTGGGTCTAGCTATGTAATGTCCGTCGACTTGCAGCCTCCTACTAAATGTCTCTCGACGCAACGTCGTCGTCGTCGACTCACAATCAGTGCCCATTCGACGAATTATTTTTGGGGAAAATGACTGTCTCTCCAGTCTTACCCACGCTGCACTATAGCAGTATTAGCAGTGTAGTTGTAATTCAAGATATTGACGAGAATTTAAAATTCTGATGATGAACGGAGATTCTTATAAATTGAAACCCTGTTACATAGATCCCCGGGGGAAAGCAAAATTTCGAAAATTTTGAAATTTGGTCTAATTATCATTTTTCTGGTAGATATAACTGTTGTGATTCTGAATATGAAATTAGAATTTTTAAATTCATTTTGGTTTCTGAGATAATTTTCATAAAAATTCTGCCTTTTTGTAAGATGCATTTTTTTAACTCATTAAAAAATTTTTGAAAATTTTGATTTCGGAATTTGGTGTAATAAACATTTTCCTGGTAGACATAACTATTGTGAGTCCGAATCTGACATTAGAATTTTTACATTCATTTTGGTTTCTAAGGTAATTTTCATGAAAATTCTGCCTTTTTGTGAGTTGCATTTTAACGCCATGTCTTTTAGTACCATCAAACTAACACCTTCAACTAGCACAGTCAGTGGACATTATTTAGATTTAATTGTTTAAGGATTGCAACTACGATTGAAAAGTTACATCTACACATGAACGATGATGGTTTTGTGACTAGATTTTCATAAACAGTTAACGCCGTCAGTCAGCTTCCTGATTGGTCCGCTGATTTGAACGGATTGAGACTTATATCTAAATACTATGTGTTTATATCCATATATATATATGAGGACTTTGCTGCAAAACACGTTACGTCCATGTTGCTCAACTTTACAAGAACCGCAAATTTTGATAATCATGTGAAAACGTGATTTTTTTTCCGTAACTGCATAGTACCAGGTAGCCAAAAATACTCAAATCTGAACCTGAGTGGTAATTTTTAAAAAATGATTCAAAATTTTTAAATCATGGACTTAACATGTTTTGCCAAACAACCTATAAGAGGCAATGCAAAAAAGCAAACTTTTGAATTATATTCAATTGTATGCTAATTTCGTATTGTAAAACTGAAGTATGAATTGCAAATTTCAAAAACATGTAATTAGAGCATTCTGCACTTTTAAAACCCCATCCATTTTACCATCCTTTACGAATAGTACACGCGAATTTAATATTGAAACAAATACTTTTCGTTTCATTTTGAGTGGGTGAAACTATCGACGTTTTGGGCAATTTGGGATATTTTTTATAAGAATCAGTTGTTTTTATTTGGTTTAGTGGACTTAAAGTGCTTTGCCAAAAAACGACTGATGGACTTAACGCGTTTTGCCAAAAAACGTTTTTAGAGCGAATTCTTTTAAATAGTTCCAGTGACCTTTGACCTCTAATATTGCACGGTGTGCATTATATGTACTTAGTCGTTATTAAGCACCAATAATCTCAATTTCTGAAGAAATGGACTTAACATGTTTTGCTGGCAAGCTCCTCATATATCCATGTATTTATATATATTATATGTATTTTTTCATATCCAACTTTTTAAAAACATGGGTTAACTCTTTTCGCATTCCGTCGACAGTAGTTGACGATATTTTAATGTTTGCTCTTAGAGGATCAATTAGGATTTATAATCATTTATATACTTTATTTTTATTCTTACATGTTTATCATGAAAATTTTTTAATGCTATTTAAGAAAGTTATACTGAACTATGTATACTGAGCTGTAAGGGTATTGCAATTCTGCAACAGTGACTTCATAAATTTTGTCTCTGAAAGTAATTACTTTTTAATTTTTCAGGCATTTAAATATAAATACTGAACATTTAAATTTAGACTATGTTCACTGACTGACTAAAGTAGAACAAACTGCTCTCTGCGTGAGTAGTATCTCTTCCGTACTATTAAAAACAAGGATTGACAACTGATGAATCATAAAAAAGATTATACGGAAGTTTAACACCAATATTATAATATTATTTGATCAACCAAATAGCTAACGGCTACAGAATTCAGTGCACGGGATTCACCTCTGAAATCCCTAATGAGCTAAATTATCAGTCGGTTGACGTGACTGACTGTAACACCCAAGCCAAACACTAGCCAGAAACTAAATCTGACCTTTCCCAAAATCAGCTGACATGATATGAATAAACAATCAAAATTTGCAAAACAAAAAGAAGGAAAAATTGTAAGTAATAGCAGTAGCTCACTTCACAGATCAGACAGTCCGCAGAATCCAAGCCAGAAACAGTTACAATCCACAACACCATAAAATAGGAACTAACAACACAACCATAGGCCCTCGACCCTCAGATTATCACAGCTTTGCTGATAGCTATTAGTCTGTGACCGTTGACCGTGATACTTCTACCGCTTGTCTGTCACCGACACCGTCACCAGTCCAGTACCAGTGTGAAACTAAACTGTCTGTAGTCAGTCCAGTCTTGTCGTCGTCAATGTTGACTGTTCTAGTACCTTCTTGTTCTTTTTCGTCTCCAACTATTGCAGCTCTTCTTCTTATTCCGAAGCTGATTTTATTTCATGCTCCCCAAACTCTAAATCCAAACACACTCACTAAATACACGAAAATTCCTTGTCCACTCGAGACCGTCAAGAGCACCACACGCCAGCCGCCAGACCAGGCCAGAAACTGTTTAATACTGTATGAGATAGCTCTCGTTCATGATCAGTCAGATAGTAGAAGATTCTACCCAAAAGCTGAACTTTTATAAGATGATATGATATTGCCTTGACTTTTATTCTTGACGGAATTATTGATCTCCTGCTAAAATCGATTGTTTCGAACTTGCTATTTAAACCGTGCAGCTGAAGGAAAGCGTGACGTCATGCACACTGCCTGTGCCTGACCGTCTGTGAATTCTGAATGGGACTGGGGATCAGTCTCCGATACCAGTATATAGAGTATGCAGTCTACGAAGGGAGCATACAAAAACTTTGTCATATCAAAACCCCTAAATTTTAACACACCCCCTCCCCTTCGTTATTTAAGTATGTACGTCCACGACTAATACATGGGATACAACGTTATTTTCTGAGGACCTCCCCCTCTCCTAAATACATGGCGTAACTACAGCATGCTTCCCAAGATGAGACCCAACTTCTGCTCAGTTCAGGAGGATGTGGAGAATAGGTAGCATCAGAGCACATAATAGTCAAGTTTAAATGGCAAAGTATAAGAAGCATTATCCTATATATGATATTTGTTTGTACTTCGTATCGAGCTAACTGGGAGCTTGCAAATATGACGTCATACGTAATTCCTCGAATTTTGACATCCCCTCCCCCAAAGATATTATTATTATGCAGTTTTGTATGTACATGATTAATATAAGAGATACAATATCATTTATTACTCCCTTCCCCAAAATCCCTGACGTCATATTTGGAAGCTCCCGACTGGCTGACAGGCATAGCAGGGTCTGGGAGTTGGAACGAAAAATCTGGTGCTCTTGTTGTTGAAGAGACTCCTAGTCTTTCCTCTATACAGTCTACTGTACACTATATACACTACATTCATGCATTTGTTGACCTTGCATTCAGCGGCCTACTTTAGTTATTTGATACGACTGAACTCTGTAAAAAAATAAGTTTGCAAAAATGATCATTTAGGCAGGCTCATAGTCATTTTCCCATTCCTCCCCGTATGTCCCTTGTGTATATATGTATAGAATGAACAGTACATAGAGTACGTACACCGCATTAATTGTCTGGATCAGCTTCAAGATGATGATCGCAAAATCACAACACTTCCACTGACTGCGTCTATCACTATCGCAAAAGCTATACGAGAACTCGCGAACTTGCAAATAAAAATAAAAGTATATTTACTTGTTTACAAGCACAAGGAGCCTAGGCTGCGTTTGAAATAATATATAATTACGCTTTATGTAGACACAGCACAGAATAGAAGAGTTCTCTGTTTCTTCAAATGATTTCGTTACACACGACCACGACAACTGCAATTGCGCCTTATCTCTATTTTTCTCTCGAGCACGTACTCATTTCTCCCTTCGAACTGTACTGTGTGAGCCATTATTTGAATGAATGTAGTTTCTGTTTTTTGAGTAATTAAAAGCTGAATGTAAAAAAAAATTAGGGATTCCAATTCCAAAGCTTGAACTGATAAGACTCGGCCAAAACTACATTCTTTAAAAAAAAGTGAGCGGTTGAAGCCGTAAATAGTTTCCACTTTCCACACATTCTTGTTAAATAGATGTATTTAATTATATGTATACCATGTGAATAAGTATGCAGTTTATTTATAGATAACTAGAGAAAATGCAGATATGGTTTTTGACCTTTCTTTGGTCTAGGTGAGAGAGAAGTCAAAAGTAGTGCATATAACTATAGAAAGGGAGATGATTATCTTTAATGTTTAATGCATGCATATACAATTATACAGACATACACGTTAGAGAGACTGCAGTACTAGAATATTACTGTTATACGTTGAGGTTGCACTGTTAAAAGCTTGAAGTTTATTCACGTCTGCTTTAATGTGGAAGTGGAAGTCAAGCATCTTCTAGATAGTGTATGTAAGTACCTACTTACGTCCGCATTTCTGTAAAAGTATACCACCGACGTAGTTGTAGTTAATACGTGGGTATATTTGCTTTACTTTCTAAAATAGTATGCTAATGATAGTATTTTAACGAAAGGGGTAAATAGTAAATAAGAATGAGTTGCATATACATCTGGACGAGATTGAGACGCAGACATAGATCGAGTTGCAATTAATTATTTCGCACTGCGCGTTTAATTTAATAGTTTTATGCGTACCTATAAAACTTTGCATTGCTGGATCATATTTTGAATGCATCTGCAGTCTGCAGTTTGGGACTAGACTTTATTTTGATAGCTGTCTGTCTTCTGCAAGGTATTTGCCAGTCGAATTTCGAATGAAACATTTATTAGACGGTTGTTGAAAAGGACGGGAAAGTCGTGAAATGTGGGAAAGGTTATACTGAAAATGTGGATAAAATCCTTGTAACCTTACAATGTTAAGTTCACTGAAGTGTACATTTTTCAATGTTATCGAGCTGGCAAAAATTCCAAGTATTTTTAAACTAAATTAAATGTCTTTGCACACAAGCACCTCATCATATATGTTATGCCTTACGGATTTTAGAATAATGTGCAGCAGAGATTTACAAATACAAATAAGAGTTAATGCTGCCACGATTTCCACGGCTCTTGCCATATTGAATTACGTAAGTACATGTTACTATATGCATTTAGTACCGGGCACATCCTACATGTCTATTTTAGGTACGGTACATTTGCGTGTACATCACAATTGCTAATTATACTGTATAAAAAACACGAAGGTCTAATGTTAATTAGCTTAATGAGTATGTTTTGCATTTGGCTCTGCTATATATAGGTAACTATATCCAAAGCATATATTATAGGTTTGATCCTTATACAATTTTACATATAGCTATTCTAGTAACAAATTTTCACACCTCAGGGAACCGGGTTTTTGCAAATTGAGCTTATTTTTGTAGGTAGTAGGTAGGTGCATACATAATTATAGTAGTAGTAGTAGTAATTATGTGTGCATGCAATATATACCTCAATACAAATGAATAATTGCGTAAATCCCTGCCTTTATTCCTGGCATCTGCTGCAGGCTGCAACTGCTCTTAATTCTAAAAGTTTTACTGTATTTCATTATGCTACTGTAGCTATAATATATCTGCGTGTAGCGTATAGATTTGCAAGCACTTTTTTTGACAAGTAAAATTTATTTATAACAGTAATACTACGTCACACAAGTGTATAAATAAAATAGTGGCATCGTAGCTTTTGTATATCATAGCGTAGTAGAGGCTTTGCGTTCTTTGCATGTTACATAATATCCTTTGTATTTCCAGTAATTACTTCACACTTAATACGAGCCCTGTACATGCTAGCAGCGGCATGAAATTCTGCTACTTCCTTTTCTCTACTTTCACAGTGTCGGGTGCTCGGCTCGGTCAGGCGTCACACTCTGTGACTTTTGTATGAAAAATGTAAAAAATCCCAATGTTGATGCTGAGTCATATTCTCTGTTTTGACCTACGAATATGTGGATGTGACAAAAGAAATACCTGCGAAGCTATAGAACTTTTTTGTCCACTCCGTTATATTAAAAAAAAATTTTAAATCCAGTTTACTAAACACATTTTTTCTCTATACCACTGCATTTGGTTTTTATGCAGTGGATGCATGTATAAAATCGATCTAAAAAATATGTACTTTCTATGAACATTATTTTAGAGAAACTCCACCAAGGCTAATTATAACATTACAGCATGTATTGTGTTAGGCAAAATATCTATCTAAAATGGAGAAATCAGATTTTAGAGATAAAAAATAACTTATATGATGTAAATTCATTCACACTGAATATTGTACAGTTGACGCCGAAGCCGAAGACAATGATGGAATTTTTAGAAAATCTAATGATAATGACGAGAGAAATCAACCGTGAAACCAACCAAAACCAAAACAATACATACATATTGCAGAGGAAACCGAGCTGCTAAAATTATATGCATTGATTAGAAAGCAGTATGCTGGTGTAAACGCAGTATTTATGTATGGTAACTCAATGCTGGGCAATTTAGTTTGGTCACCTCCTTTACTCTTACTCCACTATAATGCGCTTACATTTTCCCTTTGAATTATATAGCCACCATTTGTGGTTTGTTTTCTAATAAAGCAAAATGTGTTGAGCTGTCATTGCCATATGTATATCTCCAACGTACATGTATAATATGTATGAAGAGAAAAAAAAACGTTTCCCATTCTTGCCAGTTAAACCTTGGAACTATTTCTCATTTTACCATTCCCACGTCGTACCATAACACAATTTTCTCTTCTATTTCCCCTTATATCGACATTTCCTATAGTCACAATTAATTCCCCGCATGAATACTTCCCGCTTCGTCTTCGTAGCTCACTCCTTTAAAATTTCCTATTGTTGCATTTTAATGGCGTTTAATTGTAAATTATTTCTGCCATAATGTGTATTATTGGTGTCAGAAAAATAGAATCTTGGAAAGAAAACTTTGTCAAATCTCCCATCCCAAAAAATATTTTGATGAAACCAATGAGTTTCGAGTGTCATACAATTCATTTGAGTTTCCTTTATACTTACTTAAGCGTTAGATTCAGTTCATCCAATACACTGCAGTTAGTTGATTTCATACACCTACAAAATAATTCTGCTGCTTCCCAACGATAGACAATAGGTAGTTTCTGAATGTAGTCCTTGGACTGTGACCTATTTGATTTTTTTCCCCATTTATTCAGAAACCCTCAATCCACCAAGAGAAAAGAGAACGTTACAACTCACGCATGGATCGATAAAGGCATATAGCGTTCAAGTGACAATAACAAACTAGGTAGACCTAATCCTTCCTTATACCTACTACATACTATCACCAGCTTCTTGAAAACTATCAATGACGCAGTGGAGCGCACTTTATTGCATGTTTATTTTTTACACTCAATTTTCCTAAACTTGATCTAAAACTTCAAAGCCAAGGTCGTCATTCCGGGGAGTCTAGGTCTCGACTAATAAGAGTAATTTTATTTCAGGGATTTACAAGATTATACTTCTACTTCTGGGGGGCGGAAACGTTTGTTGATATTAGACTCAAGTAATATAATTTTGAATGTTAAATACCTACTATGAAAAGAAGAAATTACTGAAATGGAGAATTGATTTTAATTAATTAAATTATTCAGGAGAAACTCACAGAGGGCTCAGAGGCGAAGGTGCAAAACATTCCAAAAATATGTCCCGTAACACCGGATAATCGAACGTTGAACTAAAAGATGTAAGCGTCCCGAGGAAGAAATTAGAAAAAAAATGCTACCTCATAGATCATTGTTAATTTTGTTGTTGTATGTAGCCATTAACAGCTACAGGAAAAAAAAGACGCTTCATTGTTGCTACTAATCGTGATGAGTCTGTAGCAAGGACAGCGAGGAACGAATTGACACGGTGTTGATGATGCGGATAGAAAGGATTACGGACAGCGAAAAGAGACAAGAGATACATGACAAACTCACAGTAATTTTATTCAGCCGTGATGCGTATCCATTACTTCCATCTTAGTAGGTATGTAGTTTGTATCTTGACGTGTAAAGATAGGTTTTATTTATTTGCCAACAATTGCTTCTTGAAACTCCGTGCTGTCAAGATGTCTTGCCTTGACAGTCTCGGATCTTAAATTCCCTATATTGCTACTGTATAAGGTACTACTATGAGCTCTCTTTGAAATGTAATTCTTTAATTTTGAAGTGATTTAAACACTTCCTGCTCCTCTGCATCTGTGACTTTGCTACATTTAAGTATCCGGAATTCGTGAGTTAGTTATTAGCATTTGTGGAAGCTTAAAGCTACAGTCACTAATTCGTGAAAGGGAAACGTACAGTTCAGCGAGTGCGATGAAATTATATTTCCCTTTGAAATATTTGATATCGTTGAAAGTGTTGAATCCAACATAATAGTTTCGAGTCAAACAACCATCATAAATCAATTGAATTCGTGTTATTTTGTGTTATCCTATTTAAGTTTAATTTATTCCAAAAATTCACTTTTTTATTTAATAATATTATTCTGTTTACTGTGTGTAAGTTTTAAATGTTAAACTTCTGAATGTTAGTAGGAGTGAATTCTCAAGTATTTTCGTGATGCAAGGAGAACAAAATAATGACAAGCCATAATATTAGTAATCGGATATAGTAATAATTTATAATAAATTGCAAGTAGAGTAAACAAAAAAACGTTTTGCCTCTTGTAAATGTTACAAATGCATTATTTTGGTAATATAAATAAGAATTGCCAATATGGCCTTTATTTGGCCTAAAAGCAAAAGTAAGTTGATAGTACTGCTGTTCGTTCTAAGTGTATCATTTTGCTTGTATGTGGACCTGAGCTGTTATAAGAACATTGAGTCTATTATTAAATTGTCAAAAAATCGGGTTAGCAAGCACCGGAAACCTGTGATTTGTGTACTCGTCTTGACCTGTAATCGTCCTTCTGTGAGGAGGACTTTGGATTCGATTTTTAAGTATCGAGTTCTAACCCCTTCTGTAGATTTCCCTGTCATAGTTAGTCAAGACTGTGGATCTCATCTTGAAACAACTCAAGTTATAAAATCATTCGGCAGTCGTATTCTTCATATTCATGTAAGTCCTTACGAGTCTCATTATTCATTTTTATATTTATCTTGTGTGTAGTTTGTGTTATTTTTTGGTGTGTACACCTAAAAAAATCTGTACACTATATATCTTTTGTGCAAGGTATGCAGGCAACGCGCGGGCAGTATGTAAAAGGCATGCCAGTTCACTGGCAATTAATTAGAAAAAAGCTTATTGACAGTAAAGAGAAGTGTCGTAATTTATTTCGTCTACAAAAAGAGGTCTTTTTTGCGACTATTGACAGTTAGTATCAGTAGTGAAAATATGTTTTTCATACCACGCGTTTTGCATTTGTAATGCATTAATTCCACACAAACGTCAATTTACATGTGTCTGCAAAATAGTGTTACAGTGCGTCAGGATCTCGTTTTCTCAGTCCTTGCACCCATGTATTTCTCACCATCAACCAATCAAATAGTGCATCACAAGTCAGATGCAACGTAAGTATAATGTGACATAATGTATAGATTATTTTCGGATTTTAAAAACCTCTACTTTGCGGCCTACAGAGTGTGTTCTTTGGCCGCTCTGAATGGAAAATATCCAAGTGTTTCATCATTTCTAAAGTAATATATTTGTAAGAGTATCTTTCGCCTGGCAGTTAAACGTACGTTACTTAATTGAATTTCCACTGGCAGCAAAAGTGGAGAGAATTAACTTTCAGAGACTCAAATGAGGAAGACCTACGCAAATCAGTCTCGGCAGACACACATTCTGCAATAATATTTCATTTCATCATATTTTATTTAAGTAAAATTATCGTCGGCTCCACATTTATTATGACATAAGTATTAAAGAAATTTTTGCAAAACACGGACTGCCGATATTCTAATTGATAATTAGCTGCCGATTGCTTTCCAACCTTTAATGTAATTATTTTGCTTTACTTGAAGAGAATCAAAATTAATATTAAATATTTTGCATTATTAGCAACCTGATCTCAGGGAGATTACGCCCAACAAAAAAACAAAACTTGGGTATTATAAGCAAACCCGACATCATGCCTGGGCTCTGGATCAAGCCTTCAACGAATTAAAATGCCCCAACGTGATTGTATTAGAAGGTAGGTTACAAACATGCCTGCATATGTATCTACATCTATTAGATATATCTATATCTACATATATTTATGTATATGTATATGTAATTAGTTGTGGCTTTTGAGAATTCTGTATTGTCCACGAAAAAAGTTCATTCTTAATATTAGCTCTGATTTCATGCCTTCATTTCCATTATTAGATGATTTAGAGCTTGCCCCTGACTTCTTTGAATACTTTGCTGCAACTTTGCCCATATACATGAACGATCCATCGATTTATTGTGTCACTGCGTCGAACATGCAAGCTAAGCCAGGATTAATCAATGAAACAGCTCATGAATTATTGCATCGCTCGGATATGTTTTTCGGCTGGGGTTGGATGTTGACCAAAAAGGTTTTTAAAAACTTGGGCCCATGGCCAGATGTGTAAGCTGGTAGAATATGTACTTAAATTCCCTTTTCTATTTAACTTGCCAATAAGTTTATGAAAATAATTAGGTGAATTTACTTTTTTTATCTCTTCAAATAATGCTGCGTAGATATTGGGACACATGGATGGGACTTCCTTCAGAAAGACAAGGAAGGTCTTGTATTAGACCTGAAATTCCTCGAACAAAAAACTTTGGCAGAGTAGGCATTAGCGGGTAAAGATAAACTTGTTTTCGTATAGTTCATCAAAATAACATAATTAAATTACTTAATTAAATTATCTGTATCTCCAATTTACTGATACTGCGTGATGTAAAACCATGTTTATCCACAGCTTCATTTGACATTTGAAAATTTATGGTGCTTTTCCCAGTATGTTTTTCTCTTTAATATTGAAAATGATTGTATTTATATAGGACAAGATTTTTTGATACTTTAGTTCGGGATTTAATCGTCAATGATAATTTCGTCCCTTTTACCTCCAAGGATTTGTCATATTTACAGAAGGTAATTCATAATTTTTAAATGCTTTTAATGTTCTGTTAGTTCTAGAAAATAGAATTAAAATGTATATGTATACTTGAGATTTACATCCTTACCTTTTGCACTACATAGGAAACATATAACGAGGAATTTACAAAAAGTATCAAAAACACGTACTTAATTGAGGATCCAATCGAACTAGACAAGGATTTACGAATAGGTAAATACGCAGAAGATGCAACTTTTCGCATTATTTACAACGACGCAAATGAATTTATGAAACTTTCAAAATACTTTGGGCTTTACGGACAAACTTGGGTAAGTTTCAATGGCAATGCTTATAACTTTAAATAATTTTTGAAGCATTATTAATTTATTATAGTCAAGAAGCAGCGCTCAAAGGTAGTGTGCACGATTTACCGTATTTCCTGGAATAGTACACGAATCTGATCGTGAAAGGTAGGAATTTGAATACGACTCGTCTATTTAAAACACTGCTTATTATGTGGCAGCGTACACGACTACACGGGGCTGGGAGGTCGGAATTTGAATAGTACACAATGTACTATTACAGGAAATACGGTATTTTACTTTCCTATTGAAGCGCCTGCGTTATGGCTATTTCAATTAAAATGTGTCATTTGCTAGATATGTGCTTAGACTAATTTCTAATTCAATATACGTAACTTTTGTTTATCCATTTAATAGAATGGAATGTCTCATACAATATACAACGGGGTAATGACTTTTATGTTTCACAAGAGGAGAATGTTCTTAGTTCCTAACGCCATGTGGAAAGGTTATAATTCCCAGGATGATGAGTACGACGAAGACGAGCAACAGGATGAACAATAAATTTTTAATAATGACAAAATTTTTACTGTGATATTTGCATTTTGTTGACCGCTCATAAAGGGATATGACAAAAGTGTTCGGGAGACGACGTCGGCTATCACAAGGATGTTGGGATGATGAAGTATAATCGTTTTAGTTATGACAGCAGATTGTATTTATTTCATATTAGCAGTTTAACGCTTAAAACCATTACAATTTTTTATTAGTGGCAGCGTTTTTTTAATACGAACTGTGTTGGCTAATGATATGCGTATAAATCATGCACAAGCATGATACATCAGGCAGTATGTATTTTGAGAGTCACTTTGATAGGATGTGTTATCGGATGTACTATGTGCATTACTTATGTGAATATGGTACTTATTTATGAATTGTAATAATTAGTATGTGATTCAATACTCTATAATTTAATACTATTTTAATTTAACAACTGCTAAATTTTGCACAGATATGTAGCTATATATATATATACTTACAACAAATTATTTAGGTTCATAGCTATAATATCTAATTTAAGCTGCAACAAGGAATATGTTCCAATCATTGATTTATTTTTAAGAGGAAGTTCACTTTTTTGTTGTTGCAAAATCATGAATATTTTGATTAGTCTGACGATGAGAATATGACTATACTCATGTTGAATATCCTCTGTTTTTAGCTTCATACTTTGAGAATGCATATTTTATATCAGCGATTATTTAATATATATATTTTTAAAATGCAAGTTCAGTTTAAATAAAGCCAACAATGGGAATAGTATGCAGGACATACTATGCACATTTACAGATTATTATATAAACAATCGCATCATAATTGCATATTTGCAGTTTAATTCCAGGATGTACTGTATTTTTTTCTTATGTAAAAATGGTAACACTCTACAGGGTTACAAATTCTTATTCATTATAGCTTCTTGAACTTCGTTGCTATCTTACTGTTTTGACAATTTAGTATACATATAACTGTAGTTGAACTATATAATATGATGACCTACATTAATTTAATTTTTAATTCGTTGTCTAAGCTGGCTCATTCATCTAGCCTCAGCACAATGTCATAATTTTATTATTCAAGAATGGTGTTGTTAGTAATTAGGTATCTGTTAATAAAAATTCGTGCAGGACTTTTATATACAAATGTTTACTTTTTAGCCCTAAGTTTAAGGTAAGCAGTAAAAATTACACTTGGTAATTTGTTCAGTAGTTACCTAACTGAATTCTTTTACGTATTAGTGCATAGCACTGGAGAATTACTTAACTGAATATTATTGTTGTGGCTTCCTATGGGAAAATTCGGAGTAAAGAACAAACAAAATTTTGTGAATTAAATGTGTTACTAGTATATAGTACCTCGTACTGTATAATAAAATTACCGAGAGTTATAAACTGCAGCAAACGTGTTTAATTTTTAAATAAAGTAAAAAAAAATGTGACAATGCTAGGGTGTTATTGCTATTACTCAGGTACGTTGCTGATTTTAGACTCAATAGAACTAATTTATTTACAAAAAATAGTTTCCATAAAGATTCAATACCAGGCATCCGAAATTTACCAAAATTACAAAAGATGGAGAGTGAGATAGAAAGACAACTTTACTGAACCAAACTTGACACTGTTCTCCAACGAGGATAGCCCAAATGACTCAGTGTATACGGTTCAAAATTTTGTTTTACAGAAATTATACTCACAAGGAAAAGCCAACATATGGGCGCCGGGCGCCGACTTCTAACTTACCGTATTTCCTATTTTAGACCACGGGGTGTACTATTCAAATTCCGACCTCCCAGGCCCGTGTACTAATTAAAGGCCCGTGTATTATTACAGACCCGCGTACTGCCATATAAAACAATGTTAAATAGACCCGTGGACTATATTCAAACTCATAACTCTCAGACCCGTCTACTAATACAGGCCCGTGTACAATTACGGACCCGTGGTCTAAAATAGGAAATACGGTAAGTTTA